>PNEQ01051786.1:0-55832 GCA_003012365.1 Medauroidea extradentata
CCATGGCCAATTCAGGTCTTTAGAGAGCTAGACCCCTCAACCAGCCGCCTTTTCAGCTTTTCAACCACCATCATCTCGACGTGGAGGATCCAGGGGGAGCACGCCACACGGGCGGCAGATCCACGGCCACCACCATCAGCAGCCGGCATTGCGAGAGGCGTAGTTGTCTCTCTCTATCACCCTCCCCTCTGCCCTCACCGCCAAACACGTCATCCCACTTTCTAATTGTTTGCTTCCTAAGAGGGTTCCCCCAACAATCATAACTCTAACCGTCCGACTCCTCAAACACCGACAAGCACTGGTCCAGCAGCCCTTTCCTTATCAGTGGTTGCAGCTTGCCCGTCTGCACCTTTATACACTGGCATTCCTCTGCCCCTCCTTTTATGTTCTTCCTAAAATAATCAAACAATGTTCCCCCTCTTCCCTCCTTCTTAATATTTCCTAGGTAATCATTTCTTCCCTGACTAATATTTCTTCCTTGTTTTTTACCCATCTGCCTCATCCCTTCTGTAGCTTTTTCCATCCCATCGTTCCTTCATTTCACTTGCTTTTTTAACCCCTTTGCTTCCCATACATAATGCAAAGTTTCCCACTCAGCAACAATCCTCCTTCATAGTATAAAATTATGTTACCAAAATTTCATAAATTATCTTCCTGAACTCTCTTTACAAGATCTCTAAACTTTCCCCTTTAGACCATTGTCCTTTAGAAAATTTCTGTCCCAGCTTATTTCCTTGCTCTTACAGCCACACCATGTTATCATTAACCTTCTCAGCACTTTTTCCACCAACCTTTAACAACGTTACTGGAACATTGTGGTTACTGATCCCTTCGAGTACTACCACACCAACAATAGCAGTCCCAGGCCTGACTGACACATCTAGTACGGACTCCTCCCTCTTTTTGTTTCATGTAAAAGGTTCCTCTACTGAATGCACCAAGCATCTGTTCACTAACTGCACTGTCATTCCCTGCACCATGTTACCCATCCCTTCTACTCACTGAATCCACTGTACACCTGGAATATTCAAGTTCTCTGCCATAACCCCTTGCTTTTGCCCAAGTCTATCGATCCTGTCCTTCCTCAATTGTATCCCACCCTTGTCCTGATAATGTGTATGCTCTAGTACTGTGATATTCCTATCTATCCCTTTTACTTCTGTCACTTCCTCTTCTTAGTATTCCATTCCACCCATCCTTCTAGCCCCTTCCCTCATACACACAATTATTCCTCCTCCCCTCCCTGCCCTATCTTTTCTAAATATTATGCATTTATCCTGCTTACATTCCCTGTCTAGCACTTCCCTCCACATCTCCACTGCTACATCTGCTCTGTATATTTCAACCTTAACCAGAAAGCTTAATTTTAGGGTTAGGGTTATTTCAATGACTTGTTTCATTTCCATTTACCACATTACAAGTGCATTATTTAAAAGTGGTTTTGTTGGGATTCTCTTTATTTCATAAGATAGGAGGGCTGTTTTTCGTGAGACTATTAATTAACTGTCACTAATCTGTTGATATTAATTGCTGTCCACGTAAATTTTATCTACTTCAGTTAACATTTAAATTGCAAATTGTCTAGGCATAGCCTTGACGTGCTCTTGGTGAGGCCAGAGAGGTGTGGTGTCGTACTACATACCATGTGGGTTTAGTAACTCAAACACCTGAATGTGCCGGCTGCTCGCTGCTGCTGCGAGGGCGCAGGTCTACCGCCCGTGTGGCGATGTCCTCTCTGTGTCCTCCACGCCAGAGATGAGTGGTGCGTTGGTCCTGTGAATGGCTGGTTGGGGGGACTAGCTCCTGAAGGACCAAGAAGTGGCCGTGGCCAATAACACTCGCGGAATAAACTTCACTGCGATTTATTGTGATACTGGTCCACACAAATGATTGTACTCTCGTACGTTAAGCGGTCCCACACACAAAGCCTGTGGTCGGCTGAAGCTGCACGGCGCGCACTCGCGTACACAACTATGAAAATGATTACATGGATGCTTAAACCCCTGGGCGAAAAGGGCTTGCAGGGATGAAGGTGGCACTACTCCTCGATGCACAAAAAATGTATGTTACTGATCCAACGAAAATAACTGACTATTGTAAACTAAAATGTTCGGCACAAAAGAGTTGAAAGTCGAGGAGCCGCGATGAGCGTGGCCACCTCCCTCAAGCCCGGAACAAGACTAAATCATGATGGCGGTCACCCGCGCTAGCTAGCGGGGATGCTGATGGTGCTGATCGGTATTGTTTTGGGCGTAGCGCCTGGCACGAACGGTCGCTAAGATCGTGGGCTGTCGGCACACGTCAGCCTAGTTAAATTTATTGGAAAGTCCTTGTGCGACTGTCGTGAATGCGCAACACATAAGCAAGCCTACTGAATTATTAATTTATTATAAATGATGATTTTATTTTGAATCGCTAAACGAAAGCTGCTTTTATATTAGACTAAATTATTCATATATGCCTTATTACACAAGTTACAAAAATAACGTGGAATTCAGAGAGCAATTACATAAATTACACCCAGTACGACCGTGGTTGCGACATGAATTGTTTAGGCCTAAAGACAATTGGCAGACACCACATTGACATATTTCACTTGCATTATATAAATTCCGATTTTCATAAATAAAGCACTGAATTATGTCATTCCACCATACCGTCGTCTAAAACATACAAATTAACAAACATTTTTTTATTTTCACCACTCTTCAAAACACAACCTCGGCACATGTTTGTAACGATAAGTTTGTAGCAATTTTCCTTCTTACAAATATGATCCTTCACATCCTACATAATTTTAAATGTATGACAAAGCTACATAATATGAAATTAAGAGAAACATAAACGAAACATTCTTATGGCGCAAGAAATGAACTTCAACTCAGCACAAATAAGGTTAATTAATTTTTTATAGTCTACGGCAATTCAGCCCTCAAATAAGGTTAAAAATTAAACACCTGATTCATTCGTCGCCATATTTAACTGCAGTGTACGCCGTGAGTTCAACCTCCCCATAAAATAGCCAGAAATTTATCCTATAGTTAGGCCTACCTAGAGTTCGTAAGAAGCAACTTGTCATATACCTACGAGATAAAATTTACCCAGATGTTACCCAGAGGTGGTAAGACCGGCCCTCAGAACAAATTTCGCAAACATTTTTTGTACAGTGCTCATTTTATTATGAACGGCCTATGTAGGGTACAGTTTACTGCAGTGACGTCTCAAAACGAGCTGCGATATGTCTGTAATTTAAAAAGAAGGGAGCACATACACTGCAAAAATTGAAAGGTCTAAATAACCAAACTATCTTTGTAATAAACTATAACAACTCATACCCGATCATGGACATTTTACACGCCAGAAATACCAAAAACCATTTGAGAATTCCGGTTCATGGCACGGCTATGTTCAAAAAATCGTTTTACCTATTTAGCAGTCGAAATGTGTAATGACCAGCATACTGACAGAGTAAAGAATTATTCTAAGAAGCCAAACTCAGGGCCACTGTAATAGCACAGTTGATTTTATTTACCTTTGTATAATTAAAATTGAAAAAGTGTTATGTTGCAATACAATATACGTACGGGCATGAAATTATTAAGCTGGATTCACAACCACCACTTAGCGAACGTACGAGTAAAAGTAGAAACACGGATTGTACATGCTAGCATGTACATCCTCGCGTAACGTGCGTACATAAGTAGTAGAGTTGTTCAACTTACTACTTCGTACGTACGCTAAGTGATGGTTGTGAAAGCAGCACATGCACACGTAAGATTGAATTAAATATTAATTTATACTGAGAAATAATTTATCTTCAGATTATTAATTATTTAATTTGCTACGAAAAATAAATTACGATCATCTATAACCGACATTTTGTAGTGAAATAAAATTTTTCCGCGCATGTGTACATTAAATTTTTGTTGTGAATCCAGTCTCTAATACTTAGCGTACGTACGTGTATTCGTACTTACGTTAAGTGTTGTTGTGAATCCGGCTTTAATGTATACCATCGTAAGAAAACCCTACTTGTATTTCCATATGCTTACGTTTGCTACGTACATGTTTGCATTGTAAATGGCAGCCTGTGTTTTACACAAATTTACAAAAGATAGCGCTACGTAATAAATGATAGTTGTAAAAAATAACACAATTTATTTCTTTCAAATTTAAAATTTTCAAAGTATTTAGAAAAATTGTAATAGTAACTAACTATTTATTGGTAATTTTTTTATTTACAAAATATTTATGTTTAGTAAGTTTTACCAAATAACTATTTTACGAATCCCAAACGTTTTTATTAATATGATTGTATTAATTGTAATTTAAACATATCTATGTTGCATTGGGACCCGGGGTCTGTACTACTAAATTGTAGTGCAGGCGGGTTTTAAATTTTGCTAGGGAATTCTGATTCCCTTTATATAAGTACAATGTTGCTGTACGTTGAAGTAAAGAATGCTAAAGATAGAATTTTCTATTAAAGAAATATCTCAATATAGGCCGATTAACAATTAAATATGGAAAAAAAGGTTAAATTAAATGTGGCCAATGTTACTAAGTTAATACAGTGTGGGCCGAATCTAAAAATTTGGAATATGAATATTAGAAGTTTGATGGCAAACAAAGATGAATTGGTAGAAAGTATGATGGCATACAAGTCTGGCATAATGTGCCTCTCTGAAACTCATGTTACTGATGAAATAACAGATAGAGAGTTATTTATTGATAATTATAACTGGGAAAGATGTAATTCTGCTAGACATACTGGTGGGGTAGTAATATACATTAACGCTATAATTATATGATGTAATTGTTTCAACCTTTAAAGAGAGTATGCTGTTGATATTAGCAATGCTTTCATTGTTGGTGGTCTGTATGGAGATCTATATATAGATCTTCTAGCTCGAATAAAAATGAATTTTTACTCTGGTTTGAGGAATATTTGGACATGAATTTTAGTAGGGATAGATGTGTATTTTTAATTGATTTGAATAACTTGTTGAAAGATGACAGTATTTCAAAAAAATTTAAAAGTATAGTTAATAGTTTTGGAATGAAACAGGTGGTAAATACTCTAACTAGGATAACTTCTCAGATTAGAACAGTGCTTGATTTGGTTATTACAAACATTAAAATACCTATATAGTTTCTGTTTATTGGGTGAGTTGTGTATTACATACCATGAAATAGTTGAAATTGTACTGCAAATGTGTCATAAGTTATCTAAATTAACTTATATAACTATCAGACATATGGTGATGTAGATTGGACAAGCATGAATGAGGCATTTAGGCATTGTTTTTGGCCAGTTGAAGGCAATGTAAATGTGTTAGTGGATACCTTTGTAGATAATGTAGAATATTATATTAAGACTGAAGCCTCACTGAAAGTGCTGAATACTAAGAAACAAACCGTTTGGTATAGTAATAGCACTTGGCAGCTCAGAATTAAAAAGAATGAAATGTACATGAAAGCTAAATTAATTGGGAATGAAGATAACTGGGTTGAACATAGAACATTATGAAATAAATTAGTTCAGAATGCTACGCAAGATAAAAAAAACATATTACAATAGATGTATAGTTGCAGTGAAAATAACCCCAAAAAGACTAGGAAAACATTGAAACAAATTATTAGTGATAAGTTTACTTGTAGGTATGATGTGGTAGCTAAAGAAAATGTAGCAAATGTGTTCAACAGTTATTATGTTAGCAGTATAAAGGACATTGTTAACAGTATAGAAGTCAAAAATGAGAAAGTTTTTACAAATAATGGGATTTATGGAGGTATAGGTACAGTGTATAGGTACAGTAATGATCAGTAAGTTTGACTTGGTAAAGTTAAAATATATTAGAATTGTTGTCAATAATTTGAAAGTGGGTACTAATGGAGATAACATAATTAGTGGAAAAGTTTTGAAATTAACTTTAGGTGCATATGAAAATTATTTGTTGTATTTAATTAATAAGTCTTTGATGGATGGTGTGTTCCCAGATAGTTGGAAAATGTCTACTATTATTCCTATTCCTAAAGTGCATAATCCTAAAAATGTTGATGAATTTAGGTCTATGAATATGCTTCCGGTGTATGAAGTGTTGTTGGAAAGAATTGTGTACCAACAAAAATGTAAATTCATAGTGAAACATGACTTATTTATAAATTTTCAGTCTGGTTTTAGTGTTAGAAATTAGTCTGCATTTTATATTTTAAATATTAAATGATCTCGAAATCTGAATACTTTCTTTATCTGGATTTTATTTAGCACACAAGAGATTCAACAAACCTGTTGTTTCTGTTTCATAGACAACACAACTGAGTAATAAGTAAGTCCATATCACATTCAACACTCCCACATACGAACACAACTGTTACAGAAGTCCTAACAGACTTCTCAATGTCTTAAATCTTGGTCCAGGTAGAGGTTTTGTGAAGATATCAGCTTGCATTTCTTATGTGGGTAAGTAGTAGATTTTTATTTCTTCTCGAGATACAACTTATTTGATAAAATGCTCTTTAATACTGATATGTTTGGATCTGGACCTAATTATGGGGTTTTCTGCTAAAGGTTTAGCAGACTGGTTGTCATTGTAAATAGTTACAGTTTTTGTCCTTATCCTTGTTTCATTTCCGAGCTGCTTCAAATGTATTGCTTCTTTTGCCACTTCTGTAAGTGACTTGTATTAAGCTTCAGCATTTGATAAGGCTACTATCTTTTGTTTTTTAGATTCCCAGCTAATCACTGATGCCGCAAATTTAAAACCAAAACCTGTGTAGGATAGTCTGTCATGTTTGCATGAAGCCCAATTAGCATCTGCCATTCCTAATAGGTCTTGTTTTGTTTTCCAAAAATTTAACGTCAAATCTTTTGTTCCTTGAAGATATCCGAGTACATGTTTAGCTACAAACCAGTGTTTTTTTTTAAACAAGAGTTGAACTGACTAAGATAGCTTACAGCATGTGTTATGTCAGGTCTATTAGCAACCGACAGATACATTAACGACCCTATTAAGTCTTGATATGGAACATCTATAGTTGCTTTGCATTCATCTTTGTCCAATTCAATCCCAGGTGGTAGGTGTGTTTGAGCAGGTTTGCAGTTTTCCATTTTAAATTTTGTAATAATTTCTTCTATGTATTTACGTTGAGATATACGGATACATCCATCTCCACAATAGAATTCCATGGCTAGACAGTCGTGGAGAATACCGAAGTCTCTCATTTTGAATGTTTTCATGAGTTTTGGTTCAACAATATCAATCTCTGCTGGTTTTGATGATCCTATTATTAAGTCATCTACAAAGACAACTATGATGACTTTATCTTCTCCATAACCTTTTACATAGATACAAGGGTCAGCTTGACATAATAGAAAATCAACTTCCCTTAATTTTTCATCCAGTATCGTGTACCACTGTCTTCCAGCTTGTTTTTAAACCATATATTGCTTTCTTCAGTAAACACTTCGAAGATCTTGTAGCAAAACTTTAGTTTTGCTGTAAACTGTTTTGTCTTCCTTATTTGTTTCTTCCAGTAATATTTCATGAAGAATTTTTTGTAAATTTTCAGGCATTTCCATATAAATATCTTCATGAATATCACCATTGAGAAAGGTGGTGGATGCATCCAGTTGATTTAACTTGAAGTTTCCCTCTACTGCTAATGCTATAAAAAATCTTAAAGCACTTAGTTTAACTACTGGAGAAAATGTTACATTATAGTCTATTCTAGGTCTTTGATTAAAACATCTTGCAACAAGTCTAGCCTTTCTTCTTTTTAGCTCTCTTTTAGATTTGTATTTGTTTTTGAGAATAATTATTTAACTGACAACATTTACATTTGCAGGTTTGTCAACAATGATCCATGTACCATTACCGACATGAGCTATTATCTCTTCTTTTATTGTTTCAGACCATTCTCCTGGATTTACTTCATTTAGAATCTCATTATTTTCATAGTGAGATTTCATAGTCAAATGCTCTGCCATGCAATAGTCTTTTGTCCATTCTGGTGGTTTTTTCAAATGTTCTGGTCTTTTAAGTTGAGTTTTTATCTCTTCTTCATTTTTATTTTCGTTTTCTTCACAATGTGTTTCATTTTGTTGTATAACTTCTTCATTTGGAGTAATTTCTTCATATTCAGAAATGTCTTTTCTTCGTGTGTTCAGTGGATAGATTTCTCTACTTGTGCACACATCTATCCATGTAGTGTCTTGAGGATGGACTTTGTCCTTGTTTGCTTTCTGAGATTCTTTTAACTGCCTAGTAGAAACTAATTGTATTAGATCATTATTTCTTGTTCTATTAGTGTATTCAATAGTTTCTTAATTATTTTCTTGAAATTGTGGAATAATGAACATTTTGTTCAAGATTTTAACATATCTTGAAACTACAATGTTCTTTTGATTTGGCATCCAGATGTTGTAAGCCTTCGATATTTCAGAGTAGCCAACAAAAATCCCTTCATTTGCTTTCGGGTCAAACTTCTTTCTTGAAGGGTTTTTGTTTAAGACAAATGCCTTAGAACCAAATACATGCAGGTGTCGTACTGATGGAGTTCCATTTGCCTATAGTAGAAATGGAGTCTTGTTCTTAATTGTTCTGCAATGATAATAGTTAGTCAAATAATTCGCGGTGCTTACAGCCTCAGCCCAAAAAGATTCAGGAAGATTTGCTTCAATGAGAAGACATCTAACCTTCTCGATCAGTGTTCTATTCTTTCTTTCTGATACAGGATTTTGTCGAGGTGTGTAGATTGTCGATGATCTTCTATGTATTCCACAGCTTTTCAAATATTTATCAAATTCTTGGTTACAGTATTCTGATACTTCATTGTCTGTCTGAAGGTACTTTATTTTCTTTCCAGCTGACCTCTCTACTTCATTTTTAAATTCTTTGAAATTTTCAAGAAATTCTGTTTCCTTTATAAGAAAATATATGCGACAGTATCGGGAAAAGTCGTCAGTGAATGAAACAAAGTACCTATAACCTCCACGTAATGTTTTTTTTTTTTACAGATCCAAATACATTAGAATGAATAATTTCAAGTAATTCTGAATTTCGCGGTTCTTCTCTGATTTGGAAAGGAATTCTTGAAAATTTTCCTTTGATACATACTTCACAGTCTTCTAAATTTTAAGAAGTGTTGAGAATTAACCCATTCAATATGCTTTTATTTGCTTGCTAGTTTCATATCTGTTTCGTTCATATGTCCTAGTTTTTTGTGCCATGTTTTAATGTCATCATTTAAGCAAAATATAGCTCTTTCATTTTCTGCTGGTGTAATATAATATAGGCCATTTAATCTTTTTGCTTCCAGTACAGTATTCCCTTCAGGAGACAAAATTTGAGTATTATTTTTTCTGAAAAGTACATTATAACCCTTGTCAGTAATCTTTCCTACTGACATCAAATTTGTTGAAAGTTTTGATACATGAAGTGTGTGCTTCAGAATGATCAAACTTTACTTCCCCGATTCCTTCAATGGACATTGTGTGGTCTTTGGAAGCAATTTTCAGCTTATTTTCTCCATTAACATGTTCAATTTTTACAAAGTTTGCCTTTTGTGAACACATGTGAGATGTACTCCCACTATCCAAACACCAAGAGGATGAGTTCAGGTTTATGTCTTCGGGAAGATTTAGACAATGTTCTTGAATTTTATATGATAACTGACTATTTTTCTCACATGTTTTGGATTTGCAGTCACGAGTTTCATGTCCAATTTTGTTACATTTATGACATCTAAATTAAAAATTTTGTTGATTAAATTTTCTATCTAAAGTCTTTTTACCATCTGGCTGATCCATGAAATTTTAACTATGAGTGACATTTTTAGATTCTGAATACAGTGCACCTTCATTAGAAGAGCTGGTATCATATGATATGCGTGCTTCATACTCTTCGATAATTTTTAATTTTAAATTATCAAGCATAGGTAAATTGTCACGACTTTCTATAGCTACACGAAAGTTTTCAAAGCTCGAAGGGAGACTATAAAGTAGCATTATACTGAGGAGATCATTATGAATTTCTATGCCCATATCAGAAAGTTTGTCTACTATACCATAAAAATTGTTTAGATGATTTCGTAGGTCATCATTTTCTTTCATTTTATGAAGAATCAAGGATTTAAGTAAGGATGCATTGCGAGCAGGTCCTTTACTTTCGTAGACACCTTTTAATGTAGGTATTCCAAACTTCGAAATAAGTATTACAGTTCTTTACTTGTTTCAGTTCTGATGGCGATATGATTAGAAACAAATCCGACCTAGTATTTAGATCAGCTTCTTCCCACGATAATTTTTCTTTTTCCATTGCAGGTTTGGTGATATTTCCACAAACATATCCCCATAAACCATTTCTAATTAGTACATACAGCCTGAGCTTGTACCTTCCATTCCAAGTATCATAAGTTTCCCTTTTTAAAGGTTCTATTTGGTAGTTTGTACAAACATTACTCATCTTTGTATTGAACATTATGTTTACTTACTGTTTTACTTTTATAATATTTCAGTTTTATTGATTCTTCATTTGCAGGGATGAGAATATACTTTTGTTGTAATCAATGCATGAATATGGCGTACTGGAATTAGTGTCAGATTTACAATCTAGGTGTACTTGGTGTGGTTTATTGAAAAATTTGTTAGGGAATTTGTTAGACCAGTTTTCTTTGCATAAAATCAAACGATGTTTTTTTTTTATTTTTCTGAAAAATATCGTGTTCAAAGAAATTGGAGCCTCCATGATAGTAAACCTACTGTAATGACTATGTTAATGTGTTTTTAGGATTCCCTTTTGTTATATAGTTTTTATCAGGGTTACATTTGCTGTTGGTATGACTTACTGTTGTGTGATGTGTCTGTGTGTGAAACTTATTTAGTCGCAAGCGATATGAGACTAATGCAGCTCCATTAAATGGTCTAACATGTATAAATTATACTGAATAATGTTATGCGATAGTGTACAGTAACTAAAGAGACACGTACATTGAACTCATGCATATTTTTCTTAACTTAATTATTGCACATAAGTAGTAGGGAATAGTATGTTCTGGCGCACTGCCTCCTGTCTGAGGAGCAGCGGCCGCCATCTTGGACCAATCCACCACCATTTTGTATCAATCCGCCGTTATTTCTGATCAATCCGCCGCCAATGTATCAATCCGCCGCCATTTTGGGTCAATTTGTCGTTCTGTCCACCATTTTGGGTCAATTTGTCACGTCCACCATATTGGATCAGTCCGTAATGCCGTCTGTCATATTGGATCGTTACAACATATGTTGCATTATTTGTTATGTCGTCATGTCGCTCCATCTTGTTTCGGCAGTCACTCGTTAGCTGAGAGAATTTTTCCCTCAGGAGGGAATTTTTTCCCTCGAAATTTCCCTAATTGTCTGCTGGGGAGGTCATGTTTGTTTACACTGGAGGCTGGTAGGCGGTGCTGGTATTGTACATTGTTTCCATCGTTAGCCACTAGGCAACGCACATGTCGCACTTTGTTTCCATCATTGTTTGCTAGGTGGTGCTGCAGTCGGCATCCGCCATGTTTGTTCCAACATTTACGTCGTTGACTGGTAGAGTATGATAGTGTAGAGTGTTACCGTTAAGGGCAAAGTTTGCTTGTGTTTGTACATGAGGAATTGGACCTTATAATTTTATTTTTAGCAAGTTAAAACTTTTTAGTTCGCCAGGTGTTGGGCGCGAACTGTCACCCCTTGTTTCACTAGACATGTGCCGTAGGCCATTGAACTATGGGTAAACTGACGACCAGTCCAGTTTAAATTGTGTATACTGACGTGTGCTCAACAGCCCACACGTGCATCGCGACCGTTCGCCAAAACACACCAGCATCACGGGCAATATTCACGACGACTCACGGTATTCGGAAGGCACCCTGCATGCGCCCTGTACTGGCGGGACCAACTGAGCGCTCAAGTTAATATGGCCACGTGGTTAGCAAGCGTACACAAAAGAAAGTGCCAATATTTAAAGTAAAACAACCAAGTAACACCACCGAAACACACCCCAACGCCAGCTAAATAAGGGACATTGGTCGTTACGACAAGTATTACGCCGTTGCTGATCACGATGTGCAAAAATGCCGGGACGAATGTTGCCTGAAACAGACAGTGCGGGAGTTGCTAGGGCAAAGTAAGTATGGAGAGGCAGTCTCCATATTTTTAGTAAATTATTGAGCACCCACAACTAGGGCAAACGAATTTATTACGTAAAGTGCTTCAAAATTGTTCAACGACGTTGGACCGCTGAGAGCGGCCCAGACCGACAACCTAACAACTACAAAGACCGCGCAACACGCCGGCAACTTTTATTGCTTAAAATAAGAATAGTGATTAATGTGTTATATCCAAGTGTTCTACGCGTGTTAGAATAACAAACAGTGCCAGCTCGGACTTAGAGAGACAGCTTAACAAGCCAACCGGAGCGGAAGGCACAAGTAAATTAATTTCTCTATGTAAGTTTATTTATGCAATTTCAGCAAACCCAATTATGTTAACATCTCCAAGGGCTCAATTGTGTCTCATGTAAATTTTAGTGTCTTTTTATGTATACAACTTCAACACAACATGCTTAAAGCGGCCACGCGAATAGTTTTGGAGGGCGCTCTCAGCTACTAGCGGGAGTGGGCACCATTGCTCGGTAGTCTTGTCTCGGGCGTGTAAGAGGTCGGTCACATGTACGCGGCTCCTGGACCATCACTGTACCTTGTCGTATCATGTAGCTGCAATAGTGATTTTTTCCTAGTATTTTCAGGAACTTATTAACGTAACAGTAATTTAATCGTCCAGGAGTAGAGCCACCTCCATCCCTGCAAGCTATTGCGCCCAGGGGTTTATCTTTACAACGTATCTACACCATCGCATAACTAGTGTCCGCATTTACCGTGTTAGCCACCCACCGGCTATAGACGTGGGGAGCGCTTAAGGCACGTACGTGCGATATACAGTATGCCAATAATAACGCAATAAACCAGTGGTGAAACCTATTCATGCAGGTAAGTTATTTGGCCACGACCACTTCATGGTCTTTCGGGAGCTAATCCTACCAACCAGCCGCTTTCCAGCCTCACAACAGCATACATCTCGATGTGGAGGATACAGAGGGGACTCGCCATACGGGCGGTAGACCCACGACCGTCACCAGCAGCAGCCGGCACCCTCCAGGGCGTAAGTACGACGCTCTCACCCCCTTTGCCATCACCACCAACACGTCAATACATAAAAATAACTTTTTGTAGTGTTCATAATTCTTACAATCTTTGTGTTAGCAGATGTATACCCTAGCTCCACGAGTGCATTGCTGTCAGGTAGAGTTTAAAATAGTGTATATATGTAAATATCTTTTGAAGCAGATAAATGTTCATAATTCTTGCAATATTTGACTTAGCCAGACATACATCCCAGCCCTACAAATGTAGTCTTAAAGAGTTATGTGGTATACATAAAACTTTCATATGTATATATATTTTTTAAAGATTTCATAATATTACACTTGACAATTGTGTTTGTGTGCATAGTCATAGTATTAGCATACCCTTTGCAATATATGTAGAGGTCTGTTTAGGTCAGATGCATAGTAACAAGAGACAAAATATTTCAGTATTTTTTATTTTTATTCATATTATTGTACAATAGTATGATTTTTTTCACAGTTTATAGTCTAATGATGAAGGAATTTTTTTCACATGTCTTCATCAGAATTGGGCAGGCTCGACGAGTTCGCTACTATGCTGGAAAAAATAAAACATTCAATATTGCAGCTGAAAATAGAACAAAGCATTGCCCTCAACTTTACCATCCGAATGGCTGCGAAGCAACCATGCGCATGGTTCCCCGAGACATTGGGACCCAGGGACAATACAGTGTCTGAGCAAGCACCATTTCCTAATTTTTCTATTTCCAAAATAATTTTCTCTGTTAACATTATTGTTTTCATCTTCTATTTATTTTACAACCTATAGGTGCTGCATACTGCATTGGTGTTTTACAACGCTGGAAATTATAACACACAGGAGGAATATGACAGCTGCTATAAGCAGAAGTAAAATGGGCTGAAAAATACGACAGATGCTCAGAATGAACAACACACAAAGCAGATGTAAAAAAATGCACAGAGAATGATGACAGCAAAAAAGAAGAGTGAAGTATATAGAACAGAGGAAAGAAGAATTGCGAAGAGTAAAGATGGGGACAATGCAATTTTCGTATAGAGTAAAAGCAAGTCAGATTCCATTTCCCACACTGTTAAGCTGCTGATGTTACAAGTACATTTTTATCTGCGTTCCTCTAGCATGGATCATACTGATCCCCCCCCCCCCCCCCGAGAAACAGCATTGGCGTAACCCGTCCTCGAGTCGGAGGCGACAGCATATACTCATCACGAGTACACAGGCAAAAAATTGGAGGCGTAAGTATAACATTTTGCGATAAAATATTACACACTCAGGACTTTTTTTTTTTCATCTACGACATTATTTCCTTCATCTTAAATTTATCAACACCATCATTTTTCTTCTTACTCCCAGAAGGAAAAGGCTATAAAATTGCCAAATCCCAGGGCAGTGAAGAGAGAAAAAAATTATTGTAAGTTGGGGATGTGAGATAGGTGAAAAACGCAACTGATTTAACACTGCACTCAGCACCCAGGGAATAGATTTAGCGTAACTAGCCCCTTTCCAACTTATTGATGATAAAAAAATTTTGAAAGAAAGCTCGCTGGAGAGGGGGATGTGAAATCGCTTCCGATTTAAACATCCAGGGCGAGGATCTACCTACATGTATCCCGACCCCATTTGCGCACAACTCCCAGGACAAGGTATGCAATTACCACACCAGTCCACTCTCAAAGCTTAAAAATGTCGCAGATGAAAAATGCTACTAAGGGGAAGAGAGTGACAGCAAGAATCCCACCTGACACTGGTTGTATGATAATGTCTAAAAAAATGTATAGCAAATATAAATCACTCCCCGAGCATTGTAAGTAGTGCGGCATGAAGAATAGCCTAAAATTACTCTCCAGACATTGAGAATATAAAGAGTAACCTTAATTGTGCATGTAAAAAAACATATAACAAGAAAATATATGTTGGTTCAGAGGCACTACGACATGAATGTGTGTGTGTAAAGCTTCAACAAGAAGAAGTGTAGCAAATGAAAATCGCTCTCCAGACATCAGCATTGTTAGACAAGAAGTTCTACTCTCTCCCCACGTCTAAATACAAAATATATGGAATGATGTGTATTTATTGATCTATATAACCATGTTGAACTGTATTTATGCCATCGTAAAGTATTAATCTTTTATCGTCCTGCCATGTGAGCGCTAATTTGTTAGAACATTGAGTGTATATGTCATGTTTTATTGAACGAATATTGTTTACACCTACTCTAACTACCTGTTGCTGCATTAAAACTCTCTTAGAGTCATCAAATTTAATTTTACTTTTCAAGCTACTTTTCTTAACACCTTTGGCCCTTTTTGTAACTTTGCCTCCACATTTATATGTATACATTTTGGCCCGCAGATCCACAAATTCTCTTATCTGCTCCCCACAGCACTCGTCCTTAAATTTACCCACCACTTTCCTGTTGGTTGGCGAGTAGCAGGGGTGAGTGGGGGGATAGTCACTGGTGTCCATTTCAGCCCTTAGTGCTGGGTCTTCGGCCAGGTCTGCATAAAAGTCTTCAGTTTGTATCTCGTAAATTAATGAAGCTGTGTGTGTATGTAATAATTTTAAATTGTTTTCATATTTTTTCTTCATTACATTATGGTGGAATTCATACATTAAAGTCTTGGAAATGTCCAGTACTGAGAAGTCTGCATATATGGGTTTCTCAAATGTTATACTTTCTTTTTCCATTTTCATCAGTGTTAAGTTATCGTTATAAATAGTCCGGCACTTGAATGTTAGCTTCGAAATAAGTTTCTTCACTCTTCGTTCATTGCTCACTAGCTCCATGACTTGTCTCTTCCTCTGGTTCTCCATCAACTTGCCGAAGACATAATTATTAAGTAATTTGAAGAAATCCTTCTCAAAACTGTTGCTTGCTGCCTGCAGTTTCTCAGTATTCAGATCAATATAAGGTTTCAGCCAGTTTTCCTGCTCAAACTGTAGTACTCTGTGGATTTTCTTTATTTTTGTACCATAATTTAAGGCTTGCTTGAGTGCTGTGTAATGTACAATATATTTTTTCTTATCTGCTAGTGTTGTTAGTAGTTTGGTGTGTTTCTAACCAGGCGGGTATTCACTGATGGGCAGGAAGGGCAGGTCTTTGTGAGCTTCATGTAGGTCGGCAGGGTACCGTCATTTGGGGTGTAGTGATACAGTTTTAAGATTCAAAACAGTGTAACTCATTGTCAAATATGTTTAGTGTATTTTTATTGGTACTAGTCTTACAATACGACTTTCCTGCTTTAATCTCAGTAAGAGTTATTATTATTTTTAATTTCATTATTTAAAATAATTAAAATAGTGTGTATCACTCGACCCCATGTATTGGGATGAAGTGATACAAATATAAGGAAAGCACTGTGTATCACTTCTGTGCAGTGCAGGGGTCAAGTGAGACATTTATTATAATTTATTACTACTTTACTGAGCATGATAAAGTAAAATAGGTATGGTTTTGCATACATTAGCATAATTGCTGGCCACTTTGCGTACAGTAAAATTTCACAACAAAAAAAATTGAGTAAATACATCAAGTTTGTTATTTACACACAAAATAATAAAATAATAACCCAATGTTCCTAATACCCTATAAAGCAGCTTCGTAATCATATCGTTCATAATAACATAGACCGACTGGTTCAGAATCATTGGTGTCAATATATCAAAATAAAACCAATAGGACTAAATGCAAAATGGAAATTGCAAACGACCATAACGAAGGACACTTGGTTGAGGTAACTTGGAAATAACTTCATGAGGATGGACTACACTTCGCTCTGTTATGTCCGGCCACACAAATATGTCCTTGTGATTTCTATAATATTTCAAAAATTTAACTTCCACCGTTCTTGCAGTGTTGTTGTGATTTTCCATCACAACCGAAACCTGCACAGCATATTTCTTTCCCTTGTTAGTTATTGATTCCTTTAGCTTGACTTTGATGAAATCACCCTCTCCTATTGAAGTGTACAGTTCACTGGTGTCATTTGTTGCTTGTTCTTCATTAACATCTGAATCAGTCTGTTCTTCTAGCTCTTCTTCATCAGGACCAGAGAGATCATCTGAATCTGATTCATTGCTCGAGTCCCTGTTTGTCACACTTTTTCCTGGTTCTACTTGAAGTTTCCCTCTCCGTTTCGTTCTTGTCAGCGATGTTTTTTTCCCATAACGCAACTCCCGAAGAATAGATATCAGGCTGTTGTCTATAGCCTCTTCAATGGGATTTGCATTTACACCCCCATCAGGAAGCTGCTTGAGAATTTCACTGCGGTCCAAAGGCACAATGCCTCATTTTCTGAAGCCACTTTTGATGTTTTCTGCAGATGTAATCTGAATAGTGTTAACATGTTTCTTCAGAAGACAAGGAAAGTGAACTTTGGTTAAACTTCCACAGTTTCCCTGGTCCCGCCAAGCTTGCAGAATCTTTCGCCAATCAGATTTAAGCGGGCGAAAAAAGGCCACATCTAACGGCTGTGCAAAATGGGTTGAATACTTTGGTAAAGTTGTGAAAGTTATGTTGTTCTCTAAACAGGATCTCAAAACTGATTCAGAAAAATGGCTGCTAAGATTATCTCCAATCATTAACCTAGGAGCCGGCTGTTTACGAAGGTAGGGTAACGCAATAGCAAAAAACCACTCCTCAAAATTTTTTTGATCGAACCATCCACTTTTCGTACAGCCATATCTAGTCCCTGTGGGGCCTCCATTTCTCCAAGAGTCATACAGATTTTCTGCTTTGTAAACTACATAAATGGGAGGAGGGCCCCATCTCCGCTACAAGTAAACAACAACGACGTTGATGACTTCGCAAAGTCTGTTATGTTCTCTGGATGCTTTTTACCTCTCCTGCATATAATCTTTTTACTCCCCGGATCATCTGTCAGAATGGCCTCGTCAAAATTCACAACACTTGTTGGATGTACCCCTCTCATAGTTATTTATAGGTTGTCGAAATACTTGTTCACTGTATCTGCAGATACAGCTGCCCGTGCCCGCTTGATATTTTCAGACATTCTTGCAGTTAATTCGTTCTTATGCCTTTGTAAAAATGATACAACCCAGTAATATCCAGGGAGGTTGTTCTTGAACTTACTAATATGGCGTCCCGAAGAATCCAAATACCCTTTCACAAACAAATGTAGATCCATATATGTCATTGGAAATCCCCGTTCGCCAAGGATGATCAGTTTATCTGAAACAAATGTAACAAAGAACACACCAATTCAAGCTTCCTGTGTAACTATTTTTTGAAATTATCATGATCTGTATGTTCAAATATGTAGCTTCACCTTTCAAAACCGCTTCTTCAACATCACTTAAAGTTATATGTCCTCCATACATCTTCTGTTTAAGGTTTTTACATTTCCTGTAAATCTTCACCTTATCAATATTGTAATTTTGAGCTGCTTCTCTAAGTGTAAGTTTCCCATTGTTCACTTCCTTTACTGCCTTTTCCAGATTTTCTAAATTTACAGGTACATAAGGCTTTGTCCCTGGTTGCCTTTTATAGTTTCTTGGCATTCTAACACACTACAACAATACAAATTATTTTATAACATAAAAAAATTTTGCTGGGGTGAAGTGAGACAGTGTATCACTTCACCCCAACTAGTGTTCACAAAACAAATAATACATTAATACATAAATATACATTTACAGAACAAAATGTAATTATCAAATAATGTTGCTAAACAATGTATCTTACCTGGCCAGAGATATATTAACAAGCAGTAAATGCAGCAAATATGTTAGATCCAGTAAGTTTCCGTACTCTATGTCTACCTCTAGTATATTGTCGGCACGGTTCTGAAATGCCCCATAAAAATACTTAAGGGGTTGTCTCACAACCTTACCACCGACTGGGGATCGTTCGTAAACATCTAACACAGTTCTAGAAGAAGTAAGTTGATGGAAAACCGGAGGTGAGGAAAAGTCACTAGGTGAGGTAATTTGGTAACCTAGGTGTAGGCCTCAGGAAATAAGGGTACCCTGTTCTCACCTGTGTCAAGAACTACCCTTACACCTACTTCAATTTTAGAAAAGAAACGAGTGAGTATCAAGATACCAGAAAAAGTATGTAATCTAATCCAAAAAAATATAAATCACTATTAAATACTGGGGTTTGGTAACTCAAGATAAGAGCAATAGTACATGGCATGCAAGAGGCGTTTGTAAAAGCAGTTCCCTATTTGTCTCAATATATTACTGATAACTAAATAAACTACTTGATTCGTGACCATAACTTGTTTATTTCATTTAACATTTTCAAGTTAAACATTTCATCCTCAAGAAACATTTTTTTCACTTCTTGTTATCCTTATAAACCTTCATCTCCAGATCCTTTTTACTACATTAGTCTCAAACGAGTCTATTCAAGTACATCTGTCAGCTATGTATAGCTGTATTTATCGAGTTCCATATGGCACAAAAACAAACTATATAACCTAATCCATATGCGGCGTTAATAAACTACCTCGAGACCACAAAGACTTATTAGTTTTATTTCGATTGAAAAGTTAACCAGAAAAAAAACATACCTTAAATGTTACTATTCTTTAAAACTTAAATTTGGTATTCAACGAAAGAAAGACGGTATTACTTTCGGTACATAATCTATCAATGATGCAGAAGTTACAAGAGGTTCTTCCCCGCTACCGTGAAAATAAAAACTAAGACTTTATGTGATAAAAGAAACTAAGTCTCGCTCTAGGAGCTTATCGTAACTTTAGATGGCTAAGTCATGCTTACCTAGTAGCTTCCAAGCCTAACTCCTCCTTCCAGGACGTCGACTAATATGGTACTGCTCTTTAGAGCTAGTCTCCCCGACTATTTAAAACCACGCCCTCAGGCGAGTGGTCTACATTACCGATACAAAAACGTTTTGAAAACTTTTTAAATCTTTTCTAAAGCACTGCAAAACTTCCCGAAAAGTTTACTTCGCTGTGTTATTTCTGGATCCGTTTCTTGCTCCACCTGCGCAGCGCCATCATGGCCACACTGCCCCACTTACAATCGTCAGCTATCGTCATACACTCCTTGTGCAAACAAACGACTATAGACGAACACACACCCCTCTACCCTCTTCTCGTGTGGTCGTGTCCGTATGACATACTCCCCGAAGGTCAAACTTTACTCGCACGAAAGAAAACTAAACATCAGCGGGAAACGACTTCGCTTTAACCAGAACGTAAACTACGGAAAGGGGAGGAAGGAGCACACGATAGCGTTTTTGTCACTTGTCGATTACAAAACTTAATGTATCCTCGCGCTACAGCAAATGTTGCAATCGACAAAGATCTGTCAACACATCCAGCACTGCTCTCGTTCCCACCTTAATCAATGTTTACGCTGCATCGCTTGGCTTTGTCCAACTGCAAGCGCATCAGTAATAACGTCTCATAACGTAAAATGTTATACCTTACTTCGCGGTGCTAACATGGTGTAAGATTGACATAAACACAAATATCAAGGCAACTCTAGGCTCTAAGCCACACAATTACCATATCAAGAAAAATTAAAAAAAAGTATAAACTTACCGAACACAAACTTTTAACTAAAACGAGACGAAAGTATTATTACGAGGTCTCTACCTCAACAGGAAAAAACAAAGAAAGCAAAATTTTACCATCGCGACAATATATCCATGTAGATCATTGTCGGAGATGCTGGTAACGTCAATGTCCACATTTTCTAGCCACTGGAAGTCACGGATGGGCAGAGGTTGCGACATGGCCCATCCATATAAATTATTTGCGTTCAAATACTGGAGGTAGACCGGAAGCTTTGTGGCATCATATGTTTCTGGCAGATGCTTGTTATTTGCCAAGCTATAGTGTTTTGCACACTGAGCGACGCCTCCTCGAATACCCTGCTCGATAAACAAATATTTGTCATAGTGTGTAAGGAACTCTAATTCGACTTTGGTTTTCTTAAGCATGGCGTCAAATGCAAACCCTGGTGCGCTCACATACCGGACACAGTAGAGGCCATAAGTATTTAAACATAAATTCCGAAAGTTTTTAAATACGTCAGATAGTAGCAGTACATCTGTTTGCAGGTATATGTCGGCATAATTTTTCAGAGTGGATCAGTTGAATTTTTCCCAAATTTTCCTTGCATGGTCATAATCTTCTTCTGCACTTTCTGTATCTGTAAGTTTATTATAGAATTTTTCACTGGGGGAGGGGGAGCAGCTGCGTCTCTTCCAGTACCTTCAGGCTGTCAATGTAGTCATATGGGAAGACTCATTTTCTCGTCACAAGTTCAATTTCTTCATCATCAAAATATTGCATCGCATTCTTAAGTTCAGTGCGGGGTAAGTTATCGACTAATGTAGCAAGGCTTGCAGACATAAATGGGAAGGTATCAATAAACTGCATGGAAAATCTCTCCCCCAGCGATTTTGAAAATGTAATTAATTTTTCTTCACTGTGCAGGATTATAAATATTTATTTTTCATCGAAGCCCAACTGTTTTATTATGAAATTTTCTTCATATGTCAAATTGTGAAATATTACTGGCAGTTTCTGTGACCTTCTTCTCAGTTTGTTGCTGTTGTTACAAGCAGGCCCCTTGTATTCGCCAGTGAAGTGGTCATGGTCCATCACTTTCTTATTTTTATCAGCAAATTGCTCTTCACAGTAGCAGCAAGTGTTGGCAGTCTGATGGCGCTGCAGTTGCAGCTGATTCAAGGGCTTCATCGGCTCGCTCGACCCGTATATATTCTTCACTTTATTGCCAATGTCTACAATGTCCTTAATACATTTTTCTTCAGCATTCTCACCAGTGCACATGATCGGCTTGGTTGGTAGGCTTGTTGTCTTGGCGGCAGGTATTACATCATTATCTATCTGGACATGCAGGCAATAGCTGTAGGCTTCGTGTTTTTGGTATGAGTAGGTATATGATTTCTCTGGGTCTGGTCGGCAGGTAGGTATCGGCACAAGCATTGCTTCAAAGTCCGCATAAATTACAATCGGCATCTTGTCTGCATTTTGAAAATTTTTAAATTTTAGTACTGGTCGTCTTCCATTTTTCTCATGTTGCGGCATTACTATCTTCGCAGGGGCATTTTTAAAAATTTAGGATTTATGGTTATCAAAACAGATGTGATTTGATTTGCACCGTGTTAAAGCTCATTAATTGCGGTAGAGTTTCTGAATGCTCCTTGTCCCATACCTCTGGGGAATTTACATATCCAAATTCGTATGTAAAAAATTCGTGACATTTATCATGATAAGATGGCTAGCTATGAATATTAAAAGTTTAAGTTCAAAAATTTAAACTGCGCCGGTGCTTATGGTAGGTAAATGAATTAATTAAAAATAGCCATTAATTGTTAAACATAAACATCACAAAGAAACATCACAAATTGCCCACCAATAAAAACACAGAAGAGAACGGAAGGTGGCACGTTAACATACACACAAAAACCAAAGGAAACAGTTGTAATCGAACAATAACAAAGTGGAAGCAATGCACGATCAAATGAAGGCTGGGCTACCATATGCATGGGCAAAGATAATTAATTATTTTAATTAATGAATTAATACATATACTCTCTCACCC
The DNA here is from genome assembly GCA_003012365.1 of Medauroidea extradentata. NCBI lineage: Eukaryota > Metazoa > Arthropoda > Insecta > Phasmatodea > Phasmatidae > Medauroidea > Medauroidea extradentata. The sequence continues at coordinate 22,762 of PNEQ01051786.1, forward strand.
TAGTAAACAATTGACACCAGAGAAAATTATTAAATGAGAACTGTGAAATTTGTGGCTGCTCAAAATTAATATTTAATTTTCATTTTAATATTAAATAATTTGTTTTCTTTTCTTTTCAAATAAAATTCACAAAAATATTAATTTATATCGATGAATAGTCCATTAGAAATTGTACTGAAATTATTAAAGACCGAATCTTGCAGACAATGTTAAATGTAAATAGTAAATTGATCATACAATTAATACTTTTATACGAAAAATATGAACACAATAAATGCCCATTCTATAGACTAAATAAATACCGTACGTCCGAATCAATGACGTAATAAATCAATATAAAACAAACAAATTATAAGTAAATTGGATGCATCCGTTATGACTTATAAAACTTTATGTTGATGATAAAATTCAAATTAATAATTAACCGTACAAAATATTTCATTAAAAAAAGTAAGTGTGACAGCTGTTAGTTTATAGATTAAAATAAATTTCTTTTATAAATTTTGTTGCTGTTTATCTGTTCAAAGTCCTGCAGTAGAAGAGTACAGAACACTGGGATGACTTCATATTTCCCCGTTACAGCGGCGAAAGAAAGAAGGCGAAAAGGCGAAGAAAAGTCCCTGAACTAGGCCAGAATGACTGGACACTACAGGTCAGTTCGTCAATAGTCCAGCTTGTGAATAGGTCTGGACGTGAATATGCCAAGACGTGAGTAGGCCACCACGCGAATCCTCACTACTCAGAGATAACCAAAAAATTGAAGAAGATGAAATTTAAATAGAACATAAAACCGTTGACGGCAAAGTGGTAAGAAATACAACAGAAGAAGTTGCAGAAACGTCGAACAAACAAGCATCGAAAATGGTCAGCAACAGTACCAACATCAGTAAAGTACGTATCAAAGCACTATAGCATGCGACAATCACGTTATCAGATTCGCTAAACTGCATGTACAAATTCATACGAGTGTAGTGTTGAACAAGTGCATAAAAATTAAAAAAAAATTAACACCGACTTCAAAAAAATCTACTCAGAAAAAAATGCACTTAAAAGTACAAAATAATTTTTTTACTTTCAGACTACTTAGAAAACTATTAATTTATTAGGGCAGTACTATAAAATTATTGTTATTTTTGGAGTGGGTGCCAGGCAAGTTTTTAAGATATTTTACGAAACTTCGTAAAATTGACATTTTCTTTAACAATTTACGTTGATTCGATAATGTAGCAATACCTAATTAAACGAGGTGCTCCCCTCCCAACCCTCCGTATACACCCGCCGCTGCACAACGTGTTGTTCAACGCCGTGCAGCTGCTGTCCTCGTGTCGTTTAAAAATGCTTTGGTGCAGTAAACGTTAAACCTAAATAAATTAGATGGTATAAGGTCATCGGGATAAAGTGAGCACTGAAGATTTAACCTTAAAAAAATATCACTAGCCGTTGCTGCATATAATACAACATTGACAACAGTGTATTTTATATTTAAATACAACATTACTGAAAGAACATCAAATGGAATAGACCTCTCCATATTTAATATACTTTAAAATATATATTTATGATATTACTGGCATACCTACCGCCTGTATAATTTTACCTAACTAGCGACAGCAGAAAGTTATGCATCCGGGCCGTTCCACTTCAACAGTCGTTAGCGAATTGCGTCTAGCGCTCCGCGTTCTGACGTAGTTGAAATTCCACCGACAGGAGGCATCAGAGTTAGGTTTTTTCCGCTTAGCTTGGATGCGTTGTGTTTGTCCGTTGTGCAATAAATGTGGGTTTCTAATAAAACACATTCAAAAGTATTAGAAATGACTGTTTTTTCATTGGTAATCTGTAAGTTGTTATGAGTTACGATCGCCAACATGAGTATCTTAATTTATAAACTGCAATTTTTTTTTCGTTCCACACACTAAAGAAATACCCTTTTTTTAGTGCATTGTCGTTTATGGCAGTATAATTGAACGGAATTTGAATTCTTAAATTGCGTGTGTCATTATGTAGTTTTTTAAGTGGCGATTTTGAGATACAAATTCGATTTTAATGTGTACATATTAACGAGATTCGTAACGGCAATAATGCAGGTCGTATAAATTATAGCCGATGCACAGAACCCAGTATTAAAAGACGTTAACTAGCAGGTATTTATAACTAAAATTACTATTGGTTATACATTTTATTCAATACCCATGTATTTAATGATTAGATATGGTTGATTTACTATTGATTATAAATCTTATTCAATACTCGTGTATTTAATGAGTAGATATTGTTGATGACATTTTCAGGCCAGTGTAATGTAGATGTAAACATTGTACAAGACCATGTAAATTAAAGCACATGGTAATGTTTAGGTTTACATGCGGCGGAAAGATATAAACTGGCAGAAAATAGAAATGAAAAAGGACTTTTTTGAGTCCTCACTATATCCCGAATCACCTATACCTACCTAGTCTTGGATGTTCATAAACCTACCAATATCTCAGTCACTATACATTTCCTATTCGATTTTGAGGAGTTCTCTGGTGTATCTTCAAAACATATGGGCCAATGTCAACAAAATTAAAATGGGACCCACTTGAAAATATCCCCGTTCCAACAAAAATAGATAAATAAATAAATTAATTTAAATCTTTTTACAAATGCGAGTTCTGAGGTAACAAACAATAAAACAAAAATACAATCGAATTGATAACTTCACCTTTTTTAAAGTCTGTTAAAAAAGAAGATTAAAGGGCCTTCCCACCTGTCCTTCAAATGCGTTGTAGCGAGTTACGGCATTTCTCTTTTTAACGAAACTATTTAACGCACATTATATCTGTATATCTACGAAAAGAACACACACTTCAAACTATGTCGCTATAGTTGTAAAAATTCGGCACGTTTATTAGAAACATTGTTTTCAGACCCCTCAAAACGGACAAAAATGGCTTTTCCAGACTGCCGTACCTTGAAAATTAACAATCGGATTCGAAAAACACAACCATAGGAACAAGCGTTAGACTTTGTATGCTGCCCGTAAATAAAATAACGTGGTCGTCGCTTACAATCCCATAGGGAAAAGGATAATAGCAAAACACTGCACGCCAGCTGAGGGGCTTGCGCGGAGAGGCGATAATGTATTACATACGTGAGCTAGTGGCAGCCTTACCGCTCCTGTCTCACACACACAAACGCAGCCTATCTAGGGAGGCGCCTTGAAAACCTCCGTTTAGCCATTCATAGAGAGAGCAAAAGACTGCAAAAGGGTAGCGGCGCGTCACCAGTGAAAGGAAAGTTGTGGTTCGGGTATGATCTCTCGTGAGGTGTAGTAAATAATTATCGCCTCCACCACCCGGGGCAGTTTCCTCCAGCGACAATTCGCAATCACAATATAAGCTGCAGCCGTAATCGTCCGAGACATCCTTCTTGACCAGAATCGGCCAGGAAACTGTCGCTTCAGTGGAATGGACACCATTAGTTGTGACGTCATACGGGAGCACTGGTTCCAAACAAATGTTTGTTTTGAAAGTTTAGCATGGAAATATAAATATAAGTACTAGTTACTAGTTGACTTAACACATTCTTTTTGCAATTGCCTATCTTTGAACTGTAAATAAATTATACTATTCAAACGAGAACAACATGTATAGGTTAAGTAACCTTATTACTACCTACACATACTCCGAGTATGCTGCAATTGTATATGTTAGGCTATGTTCATAACTTCTATGATTTTACTTATTTCGAGAAACAATCAAATTCACCCTATTTTTCCTAGGGATGTAAAATTAGATAACTGTATAACGCATGTCGAGAATATATCTGTTTGGAACCAGCATCGTCATATGACATCACACTAATGGTGTCCATTGCGTTTGTGGCATGCTACACGTCTCCACAAGGAGTGCATGCGACACACGGCAATACATGTAGCATGCGGCACCATGCCTTGCCGCAGACGATAAACCGCATGCTACACACAGCCGATAGTTGTCGTCAGCCGCATGCGACATGTTACCACAATGTTGCTTCAGTGGAATGTTTCCTCTGAAACGACTGTCGACCGCCATTCATTTATATTGAGCCTGATAGTAACATATTATTTCTAACATATATTTAGGTGTTAGATTACTTTTATTTCCACGACAGAGTTGATCAGATTTCACAAAAAATGAACTACGAAGCGAGTGCAATGTATAGGCAACGCGCTGAAGAAGAATTCTTGTCTACCGAAAACTTCGAACGAAAAGCTTGCTTTGACACTCATGAGTGTATAATAAATAACTCTTCAAGATTAAAATTTAAAACAGCATGGTATGGAAACAAACCAAAATTAATCGATGAGTGAGTATGGCTTATAAAATTGAGTTCTTAATATTTATCGATTTACAAATGTTAAAAATATTTAGTTGCGAAGCCAAAAAGAGTTTATAAGATGGCTGTTCTAAATATTTATCGATTTACACATTTTAAAAATAATTACCTGCAGAGCCAAACATAGTTTATAAGTTTGAGTTCTTATAGTAAGCTAATATAGCCTAATTTAAAAATAACCATACTTATAACGTTTGAATTGCTATACAGGTTGTCCAGAAACATCCCATAAGCTCACCACGCGATTACTGGGCTAAATTAAAGACGAAAATGTAAGTGGGCAAAATGTTGTACGACATTTTAAGTGCAGAATGTGGCAACACTGCACTGTACTTAGTCCACTTTTGCTCTTCACATTATGTATTCTACTACTACTGTTCTGACCTGCATATTATGGGTGCAGGTTAAAATCGCGAACAGTCCAAACATGACTAAGTACCTGCAGTGTTGTCACATTGTGCTGGTAAAACACTTTCCCACTAACATTTTCGTCTCCAGTTTAACCCAGTATTCGCGTTGTAACAAAATTGTTATTGATGCGGGTGTTATTTACATGGCTTGCTGTAAAGTTATTGAGTGTGGGGGGTTCGCTCAGATGGTAGCTACACTGTGGGTCTATTGAGATGTTATTTAGGGTTAAATGACTCTGAGGCAGTTATATGGTTACATGGGAATTTACTCTACGAGAATGGCAGGTACTCGGAATACAGAAAGAGTTACAATGTGTTATATTAATTTAGGAGGGGGCGCAATATTACTGATTTTAATATACATTATTAAGTCGAGGGTTGCTGCCACATAATTAGATCTGACGACCTCACCGAAAGCTGGATTGACGAGGTAGACGGCATCGACGGACGAGCACGCCCCCGCCGGGACTCGACCCCCGAGCTCTGGAGGAGAGCTGGACTGCTGTTGATTGGGCGTGTGTTGGCGGGCGACGGACCCGGTCTACTCGGTAACAAGACGTTATATTGGCGTGCTTGTCCTCAATATTGTGGCACTACGAGGGGGTGAGGTGAGTTGCTGTCTTCCGTGGTTTCCCAACGCTGGCCTAGTTGCAGCCCGAACCTCTCTCGCTGTCCGACCTGCTTGGCCATATCATAACATTACCTCCAATGTTTTGAAGAAGATCCGTCCCCGGATCTTTAGGCTGGTCCGAGACTGGTATAAAAGTTGTACTCAGTATCTTGAAATTATTCTGGCAGTGGAAATATGGAAAAGGTTGTCAAACTCTACAATATGGATAGGAATTACTTAGACGGACTAACTAGGGAAAGACGGATAGATAACTAAGGCGAAGGCAAAGTTGACAGACTTTGTTTACAGTCATCAGCTGCACTCTACTGAACTAAGGTTGGCCGGTGTGTCCTTGAACTTGTGCAAAGCGCGCATAATTCTTCTACACGATCACGGCAGACACTACGAGAGCGGTATCGCGAATCGCGCCAGGTGTACTAAATGTTCTGTATAAATGTGGTAACTAGATTCGGAAGCTAAATGTTCATGTCAAAAAACTGTCCAATATAAACTATAGTTTAATTAAGTGATAAAAAGGGCAACGTTTTACATTTAACATAATATACTTGAAAATAATAAAACTGAAAACATTATCGCTCCCCTCTTATACACATAGAGTATTATGTGTACAATAGGTTTGCTAAAAGAGAACACAATATTATAACACCAGAAATTACAAGATTCGATTCTATTATATACTACTAACTACTACCTAACTTAATAACATTTGGTTTTTTGTGTACAGTTTTAGTCTTATCTGTTTAACACTTAAAATTTGGATGGCTATGGCATGGGATTCGGATACTGCAATAATATGGGAAGTTTAAATTTAGAAGTTGATTTAAGAATTAATTTACTGTAAAATAATTTTGAAAAAAATGAAATTATTTGCAGCTGCATACTAACCCCTAAATTTCAACTATGTTGGAATCGGAATGCAGGAATACTTATTCTATTTGAATTCATCTACGTATGCCTAAGAACTAAAGTTTACAATTTTGTTTTCTCTAAAACAGACCTTTTTTTAAATATTTTTCTGTTGTATAAATAAAATATTCATAAATATAGTCTTTTTCCTTCTCATTAAATCCAAAATTGGCATCTGTAACATTTATTTTCAATACTTTTATAATTTTCTGTGAAATATTTTTTTTATTACATAAGCAGGATTTTATCCAGTTTTATTCAATTTACAAAACTCAGTTACTTATATTTAACTAGTATTTGTATTGCACTGTATAATTTTATAGCATACAAGCATAAAAAATGAATTCTGTGAAATTTAACTGGAGGTTTAATCATTGTTCTACAAAATTAAGTTTTTTTTATATACAAATGAGTTATAAACAGAATATTTATTTCTAATGATGATCAGTTTGTGTCTTGTTTGTGGACAGCAACATTAATTTTAACTTAAAATCTTTGTTTGATATATAATTTTTAATTTGTATTCGTATCTTTTTTACAAAATAGCTATAGTTTTTTATTTTAAGGAACAGATTGTATTTATTTTAAATTAAAATTTAAAAGTATGAATATAATGTCTGGTGTGAATGTGTGGTGTAAAAGTGTGACTGTTCGTTTGAATCTGTGTAAGTCGACCTAGTGTAATAGTATATATGTATGTATGTATGTGTGTGTGTGTGTGTGTGTGTGTGTGTGTTGTGTGTGTGTGTGTGTGTGTGTGGGTTAGTAGTGAAAATTTGCGTCGAATTTATCTTGACGATGAAGAGAATTGAAATGTACTGTAAGGACCATGCATGACAACTGGCGGCATGTTGTGCTGAGGTGGCCTTGGTGTTGTTGATGGTGACTTCGGAGGACTTCTGCTCGATTATCGGCTCGGTTGCTGTCTGCAATTGTCCTTGGAGTCAGTAACTTAAAAATATTGTCTTAGAGAAAGCTCTAAAATTTATTAATTACGGTTCACAGAAAATTATTTACTTTACTTTGGCCGTCCTATGAATTTATAATAAACAATGTTATTACTGTTCTACAGATGGGCTCTCCGTCAGTATTTAAATATGTTATTTAGTTATACAGTTTTGAATTAAATACCGAAATGGTCTGCCTCTATTGAAATATTATTGAATGGGAATGTGAATTTATTGTTATTACTATTATTATTGTGTGACGCTGTCACTTAGTTAACTTATGAAATATTCTGCAATATAAATAATGTTATTAAGAAATTACTGTTAAAATGCATGATTATTACCTACTGTGTGTGCTCATGTGTAACATTTAAATCGAATTATTTAAATTACCATATTCTATTTTAATTATATATTAAGTAAGCTGTGACATCTAAAGAATAAATTATTTAGCTGGTTATGACATTATCTCATATCTAAAACACTGAGTAAATAAGTAGTAAGAGAAAATTACATTAAAAAAATTACATAGTCCAGAGAAATTACAGGACGAACATAAGGGAATTATCGGCTCTCTAGCTCACCATAGGAGATCGGAGTTAGTCGTACTCAGGTACAACTGCCCAATGGTCAACTGTGTCGCATCCATGGACACACAGCTGAAAGTCCAAAATTGCTCACACCGCCTACTCAGGCCAGTAGAGCAAATGGGCGGTCACTCTATGCGGCCTAACCCGCAAAGACCAAAATATGCACGCCTTGTGCGCAAATCGATAAAAATTAAGAAAAAGAGAAGGGATCTGCTAATGGTGAGAGCTCACTCTAATGTAAAGGCTCCTACTTCATAGTTCTTTCACCCGTCATGTCCACATGTCCCTGCTGCTGTAACAGATGTCGTACGTCTGCTACTTCAAAATTGGCTAAGTCCTGGACCACAGCTCTGAATGAACACAACGACTCTCATTCTTAGTACTCGTGTTGCCCCATTTCTCTTGGGTAAGTGACAGTGAAAGAATAATGAAATGAAATAAAGTGAAAGGAATAACTAAACATCTTCTAACATATGGGACAGTAACGTAAGTTAAGTTGTCAGCCTGGCCTTGCATCACCACTCGGTTCAAGGTTGGTAGCCGTGTAAGCTGAGTTGCAAATTCCTGTAACTGGGTCGCCTCCGCCTCCGCGCTACAGGCGACTTAATTGAAAATGCAACTACATAAACTCTGCCTATGGCAGCGAAATTGTACTAACATGTCGTGCAGAATCATTGCAGGAGAATAGGTTAACTTTCAAGAATTGTCTTGCAATGATTCTGCATGGCAAGTTAATGAAAGATTCCATTTTTATTTATGTCAAGCAGTTTACCAAGAATATATCATATTCATTATCAAATTGAAAATTTGGTAATGCAATTTGAATAAATGTTATGGCTCAAAAACTGAAAATACAATAACATTGTCTAACACTCTCCTTTTAAGTAGACTCATGTTTATTTGATAATATAACATGCGATCAGTGGTGGCGGAGAGGGGGACAGAGGGACACTGTCCCTCCTCTAGAACAGAGGGGAGGGATAGTATAGGCATTTGTACCCACCCTAAGTTTTAATATTTAAATATATTACAATTTCTGCCAGTTGTATATTCAATATTTAGACTCGAAAACCACTTAAATAGTACCAATTTGCACACTAAAATCAAAATTTACTCGGGGAAAGATACTCGGACACCCCACTTTAATAAGTAGTTATTGGAACAAACTCTGAAACTAATTTCTGTCAACGACCATGCCCCCCCCTTCACCTTCTTTAAAAGAATACCTTCCGCCGTCACTGTATGCGATGATTATAAAATTGCGTGAGTTTAAAAGGCATTGTTTGAAAGCATTTATTTTAAGAGGTTGTGGGATGCCATTGAAGTAATTGCTAGGGAATTTGTACTCATTACGTGTATCATTAACTTGAACTTAAAATTCATGCTCTCTCGCGCCGAGGCAACTCTAACACGAATGTGCCATCGTTTCCTATATTACAGGACCGGCCGTGTGTGATATAATGTTATTGTATTCGGGGGAGTTCGTTTCTCATTTTGCTGGCGAATCTCTGGACTATCTCCTGTGGAAGTGGGAGTGGAAGCTTTTACTCATCACAAATTCAAAAAGAAAAGTAACGTTAAATACATTAAATCATCACTTAAAAATTATTTTGGCATTACATCATTTCAGTTTAGAAAGATCCATACGACAATTTCTTGTCAATGTCAGGGTTTTAGGCCAGATTTAATTTTTTTTCTTAGTTTTGAAATCGTTTTCATTTGATTTTTCGATGTAAGATTTAAAATACAGTAACTAATAAAATTTTAAATCTTAAGTCGAATTTGTGTATCACTTTTTTTTAACATAAAATTTGAGTATGTTTGCAGATATTTAAACAACTCATTTTTAAAATTGCAGATCTTAAAATAACTTTTTTTTAGAATGATATATATTTATGTTATTTTATTGATGATATTGGTGAATGGCTACAGAACGATATAATGATAATATTAAACCTAACGAGTATGTGTAAAAATTATAATCAACCTCAACGTGTTTTTCCAGACTAACAAGTAGTTCAGCAAAATAGACGTAAACCCAAAAAGGAACAACAAATCGCTCGAAAAATTTAATTTTCTTAAAAGGTCGTCTTGACGTCCTACTGAACATACTTTAAAGTTCGCAAGTGTGATGGTGGGTGAGGACAGTAGAAGATATTTAATTGTAATTTTTCCTCCAGTTTTTGCATACCAATGTCTTGAAAACGAGCAGGTAAATCTAAAAAAATTTAATATTAAACTACGTTATTCCCTCTACTAGAAAGGTTTTCAATTTTTTTCTTTGAGTCAATATGCAGTAGGCCTAACAGGTTTAAAAATAAAGCGCTATAATTGGACAGTGTCTCCGAAGTATGCATTGTACTACTTATGTATAAAGAAAAATAAAACAAATAATGTTACATGAAATTCACAACGCTTGTTAGGGTTTCGTTAGTAATTAATAAATTGAACCCATACTCACTGTGAGCAATTAACATATGGTGTCATTACCGCATGCACTAATGTCATCTTTGAAATACTTTTGCAATGGGACTATACGACAAACTGAATAATTAACCATGCCATATGACATTGTGAGGGTATGTCGCAGTGGCGTACGTCCATGTTAATGAATCAATCTTTTGTAACCCACATTACAAACATTTTCAAAGAATTATTGCAGTTAACAGATATGAAAAATGGTACTAAAGGAATTTCAGAACATAACCATGCATGCCTGTTGAAACCACGTAACAATGTATGACTGGCGGATTTTCTTCGGTAAACTGGCAAACCTAACCTTTTAAGTTATTTTTAAAGTATTAGTGAAAATAAAAAAAAAACACATACTTAATTCTGTTTCTTTTAATCAGTGAAAAACTATACACAAATGTCATTTTTCACCTGGCAAACATTTTCTCAGTGATTTATTTCTACCAATGAAAATTTGTATTAAGAAGTTTCAGCGTAGTGTTTACTCATGCAGTCTCTCATAACTTTTTACATGTTGACATCATTCAAACCTACTGAAATGTGTAGATAAATTTAACTCCGTTAGTGAACACATGCTTTGGATAACATCCGTCAATAATTTCACAGAAATATTGTACAGTGACATGATTTTCAAGCAGCAGTGACTTATTTCCTGGGCTCCCCGCATCGGTTTTCTTCGAAATCGCATTTAGCTTCCTTGTAGCACATTTGTACTCTTTGATGAAGGATGTATGCGGTGCACATATTCATCTGCCATCATGTTCTGATTTATTCTCTCCTGTATTTCATCGTAATCTGTTTTGTCTAATGGAATGGATATTAAAGAGGGAGAGTAGGGTAATTTCTCGTCAGTGGGCTCGTTTATAACAGACTTTCTACAACAAGATGCCGGTATTGCAGCCATAGCTAAAATGTCGGGGTCTAACCTCATCAGCTTGTCTTTTACGTCAAACACTTCTCTGTCTGATTGAGTCACTGATGTAACAGTAGGGTAATAAGGAATGCCCACACTCGGCGAACCAGTCAACGACAACTCTTCATCTTGTGATGGTCTCTCGACTGCTGGCTGGGTTACTTCATGTTCAACTTCAGAAGGTTCGTCAGATATTTTAGGCTCGCTAATTTCTGATAGGGGCGTCACAAGTAATTCCTCAGACTCATTTCTGTAGTCGTCCTTTATTGCTTCCACCTCTTTTTTAACCGTCGCGACAATCATTTCTTCTGTGGGGACATTCATTTGCGTGTCCTCAATTTCTTTTGACTCGAACTTTGGCTTATATTTTCCTTCCTAAAAATATAAAACATAATTTTTGCGTGAGTCAAGAATATTTCTCTTAGATAGTAACTGCAATATATTAGTAGCATGGTTTGGGGGCTTCTGATTATGGAATTCGGGGAATAATCCTTTAACCCAGCTGCCATTTTGAATCTTTTTCCTGTTTTTCACTCTCTCAAAATTGTCCTTAATTTCCACGTCTCCATAAAAATTCACCTTACTCGATGTGCCAAAACACGCATGTATGTCCCCGCTGTCATCTGAAAGTGGCAGGATGATCAGTTTTTCACTGACTCACGCTGTCACTGAAATGCATTTTTCAAAATTCTATTAATATGTAATTGATTATTTTGATTTAGTAAAATTAAAAAAAATGATTAAAAATACGAAAGTTAATTTAATTCTTATTAGTATCCGTAGTAAATTAGTTTTATTGGAAATATAGGTACTTACATTTAATCATTCAAATACAATTTATAAATTTTGCTGTAATTTTACTTGAAAGTTTATTTTATTTTTTAATTTTAATATGTAGACCTATAAGATACTACCTGTCCTGACATGCGTTGCAACTGCCATTCAACTTTATTGTCATTTATTTGCAAAACAAACACGTGTAGTTCATAAGGAAAATGGTCTCAATACATGGATAACCTTATGTACTATGTATTTTAGATAGCAAAGTATTTTAAACGCACACTCGGACGTGTTTTCTGAAATTCTGTTGCATGCCACAGCAAGACGTTCCTTACCAGCCTACTAGATGCCAACTGGCCACATGACACCTTGTTTTGCTGACTATTTCCTCGTCGTCATTCTATATCCCACACGTTGTCTCCCGCATGTAAGTCATTGACCACGAGAAACAAGCTCAACACAGCTTGTCTGGCTAGAAGCGGAACTGCGACACATTTGGTTAGAAATCTGCGTATTTTTGGTGGTAATTTTAAACGTCCTACAAATAATACGCGGAAAGAAAACACTGTTCGCCAGAGGAATTACGATTATTTTGATGAAACAGCCTTTCCGCCCAACTACAGCTTACAATTTACCGCTAGATCGATACGAAACTAACCGAGATTTTAACACCGTACTTGGTTATAGCTCACGTTCCATTTGCAGCTGAGATTACTAACGAGTGTTCCCTTAGATTCCGAGGCTGCTAACCAGTAACTTACGAATGGTAAAATGGCGTCTTGGTTGAAGGTAAAATATTGCGCCATTTCCTGCTGAATCCTTTTGGCGTGCAGGAGTAATATATAAGTAGAAATATATGGCGTAAATATCAACGAACCAAACCATGACATAATAATTTTGCTATGTAAGCAGAAGATATAGGAAGTGCAAGAACAATCGGATCTAACTATAAAGTGTTACATATGATTTGTGGCCTGTGATTAACTTTATTCTTACACGTTTAATAACAATTTTATTTGAAGTGAGTGATTTTTAAGAATATTTCTTACGAATTAAAAGAAAATATTGAAATTTTAATGTAAGCTTTTTGACGTGTATAGTAGCACTTTCTACCATCTTCAAATGAAATGTCATTAGTCTCTTACACTGGTAACCTAACTGATTATAAGCAAATACCTTAATTAGCAATACCGGGCACTCTATATGGTTATTAGAAACATTTTTCGCTAGCGATTCTATTGAGAAATGTTTGTGATTAGCCTTTTTTTACAACTTTGTTTTACATCTGTTTGCAATGTGCATATCTATTAATATCCATAAAAATAACATATGAGCATAGAGTAAGTAAGGTATGCATAAGCATATTTTATAGCGACCGAAAATGGCGAACATTACGGAGAGCTTGGAAATAGTGATGATAATGCGTCTGAAGTCTAAATAATCTTCGATTTTCCTGTAAAATGCGTTTTCTCTTCTTGGATTCGTACGTTTGCATTACGTTTACAATTTTGAACAAAAAAACACGGATTTCTAATCAAATGTATCTCAGTTACGTATCTAACGAGACAGGCCGTGTTAAGCCGAGTGGTCGTTTTCAGGACATAGAGATTATTTTATCGTACGCCAATTCATTTTTTACGTTAAAATAGAAAAAAAAACTTTCTCCATTTCCTAAAAAACACCATCAGGTTTCTCGTGATCAGTGACTCGAATGCAGGAGATGAGGTGTGGGATAGAGCATGATGGCGAGGAAATAGTCAGTTAAACAAGGTGTGGTGTTTCGTGTGGCCAACTGACATCTAGTAGGCTGATAACGAACGTCTTGCTGTGGCGTGCAGCAGAATTTCAGAAAACACGTCTGATTGGGCGTTTATAATGTTTTGCTATATAAAATACACTGTACATAAGACTAGCCATGTATTGCGACTGCTTTCCTCACGGAATCACATCTGCTTCTTTTACAAATGTAGGAATGTTATTAACTTCTGTAGTTATAAAACAATCAAATGCGTAGATAATATGTATAACATTTACAGATATACAAATATATACCATATTGCTTTACAAAAGGGTCCCACCACGGTTGAAACGATTAAAATGGAATACAAGTAGTATTTAAAAATGTTCCTTTTTTACTTGTAGTATAACGATTTTACTGAATAAATTATTTGTTTTAAATTAATAAAGGAATTGATTTTTATGTTCAACATGTAATAAATCTTGATTAAAATTACAAACAAATAAATGAATAGGACAATTTAGTATACTCTACGCATTAGCTAGCATGAATAATAAATTAAAACATTTTATAAGTTTAAAATTAGAAGTAGTACCTATGTATATTAGCTGTGTTTGGTGGGATGAAGACAGTGGATATATCAGCTAACATTGCGAAGGAAAAAAAAACTTTCAAAAAGTGTATAATATAAATGTTTACATAAATATGTGTTTGTTTTATTTACATTGTTTGTAATTATAGGGGAAGAAGTTTCTAAAGACATTTACGCATTAAGGTTGCGTTAAAGAGCTTCACTAATAATTACATTTAAAACCAAATTAATAATTTTTTTTTAAATATTTAAGCTACTATAGTAAACAGTATTATTTGAGTTATGAACTGTGCAGTACTTAGGTATATAAGAAAAAAATGTTGGAGGGGCATACATGCAAATAAAATATACCTATATGTTTATTAAAATAGCAAATTTATTGAGTTAGAGTAATCAATACTGTAATTGTCTGAGTTGTGTTAAGAGATAAAGCAATAAAACATTTAGAAACAAGTAAATATATGTATCATTTGAAAATTAAAATGAACTGTAAAGAATAATTCCTACAAATTTATATAAAATGTAGGCCTAGTTAGATTATAATAAAGAAAATTGTTCTTAAGATAATTGTATTACCTACTGTAAAATGCACGCAAGGAATTTAAAAAATCAACAGAATAATAATTTAAAAAATATTAATTAAGTTAAGTCAACTGTCGATCGATAGAAAAAAAAGTGATTTTCGGAGACAGCCTAAATCAGTGACCCACGAAAAGTGAGTTAATCAGCAGCTTTAAAATTACAGTGAGTTCATGCCTGTTTTGACACGAGTAAGCTGCATTTTATATAGATGCGAGGAAAAAAATAGGACATTCTGAGAGAAAAAGATAAATTGTTTTTGTGCGAGAACTTTTGAGAGGCAAAAGGAAATAAAAATCAAGATTGGCGGCAGGGCCAAGGTTGAATTCTCAATAGCTCAGAATCTTCCCTCGAACTCCTCCAAGAAGTTCCCAAATCCTACCACTCACATACATGTTCTTATACGCGACCTTAATTTCACAGTTTGGTAATGTTCCGGGATAATGAGTTGAGAATAATTTAGCGAAAAGATATTTTAAGATAAAACAATGTTAACTTTATGTAATAAATAAAACCAAATGTATAGTCTTAGGGAAATATACTGTAATAATTATTATTTAGTTGCACCAATAAATAAAATTAATATAATCGTAACACCGAACTATTGCTAGTTGAAATACTTTTTGCATGTCAGGTATTATCAGTTTTAATTTTTTATTTGACATTGTCTACATTAAGGGGCGTAGGAATGGTCAGTAATATCATATAATAAATTAGTTAACGTTATTTATTCTGTGGTAAGATATTGTACCAACAGTAAAGTCGTACGATAAGGAACAACGAGTTGTTATATCTCTCTCGGTCGTCATGAAGACTTTTACGGCTACAACATTTTTTTTTTTTATAATTTTCAATTCATCGTACGTAACTTGCGCTAGTTACCAGTAAATAATTGTACGTTCGGAGTTTTTTTTGGATAGGACTTTACGTTTTGGTAGTATTTTAACGTACGTAACGTCACTTGTTTTTACATTCCTTGTAACTAACGTTCGAAACTACCATTTACGAAACCACAGTGGTGTAGACCAAAATAACCGCATATAAAGGACTGAACGTATAAGTGTTTGCATTTATAGGTATAAGTAATTTTAAAACGTATGAGTGAGAATAACGAGGCAAAAATAAATTAACAAGTGCTACTAGTATGATTTGACTAGAAATGAGAGTCGATATTAACATATGGATGGATCATAATGATTTGAGTGTTGACCGCACACAAACAAAAATGACTGATTGTATGTGGATCAACGTTACTTCTAATTTTCTCAGTGCAGTAATTAGGCCCTATATACTGTTAGTGCGCGTTTAACTCAGTCTTATAAGGGCCGTGGTTGGAGCAGTGGCTAGAGCACTCGCCTCCCACCGAGGCAATCATGGTTCGATTTCCGGCGGGGTCGGTCTCAGGATTTTAGAATGTAAGATCCGTGCCGGACGATGCCGCTGGTCGGCAGGTTGTCTTGCGGTTTCCTGCTCCCCCCCCCTCCATCATTTCGGCGCTGCACCATTCTAACACCATGTCACCCCTCACCATCGTTTGATTAAGTCATATATGTTAAGATGCTGACAAAAATCTCTTCCCCTCAAGCTTATCATTTTTTTTACAGTTAATTGAATCTGTATATATTTTTCGATCGTAAGAGTTAAACACGTAAATCTAAATGGAAGGTTTTGATAAATTAGATGTATACTGTATGATAGAAATTGTATTCACAAGAAATCCGTAAATTCTAAAATTCAGATACAAGATTTGCGTGGTGGTAGAAATTACGTGTACAGTCTAACACATAGGCTTGTCTGTGTAAATTTTTGTTTGCAGTCGTGAAAGTAATTGGGTGTAATGTAATCCTCTAGAAACCACCACATTTGGTAATCATGCACTCTGATTAAAAATTATGTCTTTAAATTCCTATACTAAGTTCCTAACCAAAGGAAACATCGTGTGACAACGGATAAGAGAGAAAAATACAAGTGGAGCATTGTCAGGCTACAGTGAGGTCTCAGAATAAATTATGCTAATTATTCATTATGTGATGAGGAGGTAAAACTGACTGTTAATTCACGTTACAATATGGCGGAGGTACACATCTGCAGTTATGCATTGTGGTCAGCGATTGGATATTTTAACTGTCACGAGCCTTGAGATTCTACCGGCAAATCACAAACGTGTGGTGTTGCAGGAAAGTTTTTGTAATTGGCTCAGTCAAATGAGATACAGCTCTTCACACATACACGCTGCCAATAACCATGAAGCAGAGTTGCAGATGTGCACATAAGGCACTGAAACAAACTGGAGCAAAATTATTCTCGCGAAAAAACACGGTCCCTAACAACAAGCTATAACTAAAGACCCAAAAATGTTACGATTTCGTTTGTGGACAATCTAGACTGCAAACATAAATTGCACTCCCTTTATATTTGTTTATAATTTTGACAGGCATACACTGGAATAGAATTATTCAGTAAAACGCCTGGGAAGAAATGAGCACCGAGTCCAATCCTACCTTTCATAGGCTGTAACATATTACTGTTTGGGCAAGCAACCAATGAACAGCTAGCTGAATCTTGACTGCAAACAGCACTTAACGTACAGGTAGACGTCGCGGTGGCCGAATGGCCTCCCAACAAGGCCATCCGGGTTCAATTCCCTGTGGGGTTGGTGAGAATCGTGCCAGACAATGCAGTTTGTCAGCGCGTTTTCTCGGAGATCTCCCGTTTCCATTTTCCTCTCATTCTGGTGTTGCTCCATACCCATATCATGTCTTCCCTCACTAGTGCTTAAGACCTTGGTGTTGAGCGCTGACGAATATCACCCACACTATAAGTCGCTGAACCCTGTCGGTATACTGCGAAATTTGGTTATGGCAAAACAGCAGAAATATGCGTTCTTGTGGTCCTTTTCAGTTATGAAAATCTTGCTGCAGAATCTTAAAATGTATGTAGGCCTATATGTGTAATATATATATGTGTGTGTGAATATTATATACATACACATATATACACATACACACACATACTCACACTAAAAACGCAGCTACATCTGTAAAATTTCTGTATTCCAGCTTAGTGATTTGCGCCTAGAGACTAGGTTGAGGCCCGATGCGTGAAACATCTCGTCCTTATCACTTCCATACTTTTAGGCTACGGACGCGTAAAATTAGTCTTTCAAGGTCGTCATAGTAACGTGGCATAACGCCTTGAATGAATGTAGGTTTATTAAAACAAAATTATTCGGTGTACGCCGTGTGTACTAACGTGCGTAAATAAATTACATTTTAAATGAGCGCAGAATGTCCTGTCATGGTACACCGGACGTTACGAAAACAATTTCGAATGTGTACGACATTGCTAAAAAAACAGTCATTTCAGACTGCTGTACCTAAAACTATTCTAACCAACAGCGAAATCTATAGTAGAAGTATAATACTCAGTTCCTCAGGCATTAACATTTGAAATTAAAAAATCGAGTGCCAATTTTAGTGGGTATTTACAACCTTCATACGAAATGCATTGTTTATTTTAATTGTTCGGGCTTCTTTGACCGTAAACGCTGCTAGATGTGAAAATTTATTCCGTGTTGGAGCAGTTATACAGTGTTTTTTTTAGGCATATTTATTTTTGTTTACGATTTTAGTATGGGAAACATGCTAATAGTTCTCAAAATAGTTTCTCCTAATACCACACTGCATGAAAGAGTGACTAGCAAAAATAAACGATACTGTAACATTTAATACAATAGAGGGAACTGATAAGTCATTTGGGGTATAACTGAAGCATGTGCAATAGTTTAGATTTTCCGTTTTGTCTGTTAAGTATTGTTTATGGCGTGGATATTGTAATAATGTACGTGTCACATTATAGACAAAATATGTCCGCTACGGATAGTTAAATGAAATGATTGAAAATGAAACCCAATATTGATTTTATTAATATATGTTTACAACATAAATTCTGATGTCGCAGTTGATACTACTGAAAAACATTACGTCAGCATAGTTGAGTGCTTCAAACGGTACGGTGGACAATAATTTCGTAATTATTTCAGAGCGGTAAAATTTAACTTACGTGTCCGCGATTTAGTACTATAATAATATTTTAATTTAAAAAAATGATTCAAAAGAGAAGAAAATGCACAAAACAAGAAATTGTAAAGTAGGAATTAGTGCTGCCAATGGTTATATATATATGGTTTCAAATACATATTCCACTACCTGTAATAATGGCGGTAAAATGTCTCAGTACTCAGTAACGAGGAAGTAGCGGCATCACCCACCTTCCATGGCATTGGTTAAAGCCATAGCCAAAATATATTTTTTTGTTGCGTTTTTAGGGTTAAGGAACTAAGAGTGGATATATTCGAACGTTAAACAACTCCGCTATAAGTTGCAAACTAGAGACTTGTTGGTGCCTACTTCAATGATTTTTTACGTATTCCTATTGGATAAATCTGTCTTTGTCGTCTAGGCTTACGTATAAAATATATTTAATTACTATTATTTTGTCTTAGGGCTATGTTGACAGCACAGCAAAGAGAGAAATATCATCTTCTCTTGTTACGGTGTTTTATTATGCACAAACGGAACACATTCAATTTACATGCTAAAATAATATGTTAGTTACAGTTCGTTCACAACTTAACGAATCAGAAGCATCATGTCTGAGCTGCAACCACAGTTCGTCTGCCTGCGTGCACCAAGGATATGCAGGGGAGGAGCTATCTGCTAGGGGTGGAAAATATCGAGTCACATATCCTGGCAGGCTAGCAGGTCCCCATGAGTCTGTACCCTTGGCACAAATTTGTTATTTATTTTCAAATACGTAATTTTTAAAATCCAGATGTTACTTTCGTAATCTAAAGTTCTTTTAATTTTACAGTGTTTATTAACCTACCCCGGTTTTATGCTGTTAGGCTTAGTAAGGGACGGCATACAAACTATCTAAGCCTAATTAAACAACACAAACATTCATGCCCGTGCTGGGATTCAAACCCAGGAGCTCTCGCATCGTAGGCCGGCACGCTACCGACCACACTATGGAGGTCGGCAGTAATCTACAGTCTTTGTTTTTCACTAATAATGTTTTTAATTTATATGTATTTGTTTTTCAGACGAAATGCGGGGAATATAACGCATTAAACAACAGACAAATTTACGGAGCTATTTGGGGCTTAGATGTACCGCAATAAATTTCAACCATATATCTCCAAATATTTACGTACATAATAATGATCACGGATTTAGGTACCTATCCTGACGCCGGAATGCCATGCGCACGGAGATGAGGCGTATAGTGCGTGCTCATACACTGCACGAGAGCGCTTATCTCTCCGGTATCTTAGTCCTTGCATCACGACGCTCCGACGTGACAATGAGGCGTGTCTTACCGGGTCAAGATTGATTATGACGGGAAAATCGTTCAAGAAGCCGTGGATGTGCAGCATTTCATCGTCACGTTCACAGCAGCGTGCAGGCTGCCCCACGAGCTGCTGGAGCTTCTGGAAGCCGTCGGGCGACGTGCATTCCTCCAGGTGCCGCTTCACTGACATGAGATTCGCGATGCACTCGGCCAGTTGCCGCCTGGGATCTGCTTCCGCCGCGGCATGCTCGTCAGCTTCGCTCGTAGCTTGTTCAGGTGCCAAATATTCCCAGTGTCTCAACGACTTGGCAGTCCTCTCGTCTGTCCTATATTCCGATCCTGTAAGGCGCTGAATAGCGTTCTGCAAAACATCTCTCAGTCTAATTATTTCATCAAGAAGAAATGCATGTTCACTTTTAAGTGTATCAGCAGTAATATCAGTATCGATTGTTTCGTGTTCGATTATAGTTTCCTCTAGTTGTAAAGGCACGGCTTCTACAGATTTACCGGGTTTTGCTATCACAACTGCCGACTCTTGTACTGGCGGCTCTTCTTCTCTCAAAACGATTTTGTCATGTTTGTCTTCAGCAAATTGAGAAGGCACTTTTTCCACAGATATAATTTCTTCTTCACTGTCGTCTAGTTCAGACGCTTTCTGTACTACTTCTACTTGAGAGGCAACATCTGGTACTGATGGAATTCCTCTTTCTACAGGTGCAACAGTAGTTGCTGATATATCTTCTGTGATAAGCGCACGTGTTTTCAATTCTTCCTCAAAAGTAAGTAATTCTTTTTCTTTATCTTTAATAGTTGACTCGATTTTGTCAAGATGTTTAAAAATTTCGAATGTTCTCTTTGCATCCTCCAAACAGCTGTCTGTTATCACACAGTATTCACAATTCTGCGTGAGGGTTTTTGCCAACATTTCTGTCTGCTGCCGAATAGCTTCAAATTCTCTGTAGGTTATCTCTTCTTCAGTGTATTTTTCCTGGTCTTCACTTATGCCAAGTCGTCTCATAATGGCCAGCAAAGCATTGCTTCTGTTTTTTACAATGGACTCCATTCTGTTCCCATTTATTTCCTTTCTCTTTTGCATGCTCGCAAGATCTGCAAACTGTTTGGTATGTATTTTAAGCTGTAACAAGGAAAGAGTGGAGTTCACTGTCAAGACATTTTAATCAGGTCAGTAAATTCAGATACTTAAAGAAATTCTTAAACAGTTACAACAACTGTTCAACATCAGCGAAACTAGTACAAAATATTTCACAAACAGCTGAATGATTATTTAACTGGTTAGCGACGGTCACTTAATTACAGAAATTAGCCTAATACTCGAAGCTAGCATGCAAAGTACAAAGTCTCACTTATTTATCAGTTAAAAGAATTTCGTTAGCTGACATCACGTGATTAGAAACGTAGCAAGAGTTTGGTTTGTTAAGGGAAGGAGAAATAGTTGCTTATTGCACTGATAGGCTGCATTTTAATTTATTGCAGCCATTTTACGTAACATACAACCGTTTTCCGAAATTTTCATTTACATGTGTACTCTAGGAAAAAAAATTGACGCAAGTAAACTATCTGCAAAAAATGTTAGTCGTAAGTAAACTATCGGCACACCAGTAACTCCAACGTAATTTTTTTCTGTAACATGCTCAGTCCGTAACTATCAACTAAAAAAATTATGGGCGAAAATTGTGAAGAGCTTAAATATGATGTTACATGTGATATTAGAACGGTTCTGGCGATAGGAGTACGACCAACTAAACAATTTTATCTACGTCTGCTGTTGAGAGCGAATGTGGCTAAATCGTTGAAAATGGTCACTCAAACAACCAAAATAGTCTAAAAAAATAAAGATAAAAGTAGAAACCAGTTCTTTTTGTCAGCACATAACTGAAAGAATATAATAAGCATATCCTAGAAGACAAAAAAAAAACAGAAAAACAGACACGGAATCAAAAAGATGCATAAAAATAGTGACAAAACTTGGCGAAAACCACTGTAAAACACAGCGACTGCATGGACTTATTGATTTGTACGCCGACAACACAGCGGATCTAAAATTCGTGTCTAGTTATGTTGATTTACTATACATTTTCAGCGACTCAGCAACATTTGCTCGCAATGACTTCTGTCCATAAAATTGTTTCGTATGTATAACAAGAAGTTATCAGCACAACTGATAAGCCTAGTTTCCTCAAAGTGGGTGAAAATTATTCCGGAAAGTTAAATTAGTTTACGCAATCTAGGAATATTAAAAGGTATTACTGATTTAGACGTAATTTACTCAATATATACTAATAATATGAGTCAACTTGCTAAATAAAATGCGAGTAACCAGTTTAATAAATTGGAGACAAATTTTTTCTGAGATGTCTTTCTGTCACAAAGATAAGTAAAAACAGCCGCCATTTTCAAAATATTACAGACTAATGAACGAATTACTCATAAGTAAAGTCATCTTTGTATGCAGCATATATGTGTACCAAGATTGATGACATTCTGAAAAATAATTCATAGGATATGGGATACTATTAAAGAAACAACCTTTCTGAAAATATGAACACAAGATAAACGAATTATACAACAGACAACTTTGTGTTCAGGATATGTGTACAAAGTTTGGTGGAATTCTAAAAAAAATATTTTCTAAGATATGTCATACTAGGTTAAGAATATAAAAATGTCCATTTTAATAATATGAACACAGGATGAATAAAATACACAACATTGAAGTCAGCTTTGTAGGGTATGTAGTACATGAGTAACGAGTTTGGTGAAATTCTGAAAAATATTTCCTAAGATATGTAATACAATGCTAAAAATATAAAACAGGACGCAATTGCGAAAATATTAACACAGGATGAAAAAAATGCACAAAATCAAGTCGGCTTTATACGCACTGCCTATATGTGTACCACGTTTGGCAAAGTTCTAAAAAAGGTTTCCTAAGATATGGAATTCTATGATGAAAATGTACGAATGGTCACCGTATTTTAAAGTATGTCTACAGGACGAACGCCGCCATATTCAAAATATAAACACGGAATGAACAAAATACACAAGAGTCAAATCAGATTCGGATGTAGTATGTGTGTACCAAGTTTGGCGAAACTCTGGAAAATATTTCCTAAGATATGTGATATTAGGCTAAATATATAAAAATGGTCGCCATTTTCAAAATATGAACATAAGATGAATTAAATACACAATATTAAAGTTAGCTTTGTATGTAGTATACGGAAGCTGAAAATGAAGATACGACTAATGGGCGGCCTTAGTACCACAGTGCTGAAAGTACTGGTAGACCTGTTTACAGAAGAAAAAGTTTATTATGTGAAATTTAGTTTCCAACACTGAGCATTCTCTTATGCTTTCGGAAACTAAGAGACGTTAAAAATCAAAGAAGTTATTTGAACATACGCCATTGCAGCAAATTACGTGTCACAGAAAACAGAGGATACTGTACACGCAGACAAACAAACGAATAAACCACCAAAATGATTTTATTGGCAACTGGCTGACAAAGGAAAACATACGAAATTCCGAAAGGAATGCAGCCAATGAGTTACAAACAAGAAACAAGTAATTAATTCGCCACAAACGAGCACACAGATTTACAAAACCAACCAAGAAAGTTTGTGGTCAGTTTGAAAACAAAATACTCAGATAATTACACAAAAGGAAACCCATCAGTAAGTGGAAAAAAAAACGAAGCGACAGACAAATATAATTACATCAAGGAACAGAAAAAACAAAAGGAAGATAAAATGTCAGGCTGTAGACGACACAACTGACACAGACACATTGAGGAAAACGACCGAACACAATTTACACAATAACTGTGCGTGCGAGACGTTAGGACAGAAAAACCTTCCCAGTACAATGGTTGTTTCGTATTTGTTTATAGACTAGCCATGTCCCTTTGCAATGTTTTCTTTATATTTGATTGTAGACTATTTTACGTGTGCATTGGTTGTTTCATATTTGTACAGCCTATTTTTCTTGTGCAATGATTGTTCATGTTTGTTTTAGAGCCTATGGCATTTTTTGTTTAATTTCTAACTTAAAGCTTCCATATGTCTTTAAATACAAGACTTCTGTTGATTTTATATAGTGCAGTAAGTAGAGGACAAGTTTCCACGGTATTTTATAACCGTTTTAACAAAATTTTTGTTGAAATCACCTTAAAGTTTTTCGCAGAGAAGTGGTTTTCATCAGTGCGATGAATGTGTATCTGTTAAAGTATTTGGAAATAGTATTTTAAAGTTACCACTCAAATATGAACGTTAATATTAACGTCCTTTTCTGCACTGTAAATACCGTCGTAACGATAACTGTTAATAATACAACTAGAACAGTTTATGATGTCATCTCTTTACTAGAGAAAATTGTTATCAAATCATAACCTATCTTAGAACATAAACAAAATTAGGAATTTGCTCTAGTAATATAAAACTCTATAATTTGTAACTTACCGGAGTGTGTCTAGTGCTGTCATGTTGGGTATATATTTTTCACAAAATTTTTTTCCTAATTTATATTTTCTTTTTAATTTTCGATATCGAAATTATATATTTAGAAATGAAATACGTAACAAGAATTTGTTAAAAATACTCACGATTTTCGCAGATTAAAAATAAATGCATGGTTAAAGACATAGAAAAAATAAGCAGTAAGAGACAGAGACAATATATACGGGATTAATCTAACTGTTGTTTTCACACGAAATGACAAAACACAGGCGGGTATTACTAGCCAATTACACCACATTTTCATTCAAATTTGGGTACTAAGTGGTTAATACGCAAATCAACGCATTAAAAAATGTAAAAATATGCACATAGATTTAAAACACACTTCTAATAACACCCACGTACAATTTTCCGAAAATTGGCGTAAAAGGCTTCGAATTATAACGACTCAAATTCAAAAACATCTGCAAACACCGAACTACCAGAACCAACAGACACACAAGAGCATATCCAAATGAAGCTAATTACGTTTGCTTAAAATTAAGTACATAAAATTGTTAATTTCTACACTCATTAGGAGTAGAAAAATACATTTATAATTATTTAAGAAGTGACATGACGTAGTTTTATCGTAGACTACTCGTTTTCTCTTTGGATTGTCACAAATACATTATAAGGTATTTGATTGTTTATGTTCCGGACACGGCCGTAGAAGTACAGGTCTGGACACTCGTCTATCTACCAATGTATTATGCTTGATCCCCTTGTTGTTTGGCTGTAGTTAGTCAAGTTACCAAGAATATCGTACTTTTTGGCGTTGTTTTCCGTGCGGTCGGACTCAAACTCCTTCCACTTTTTCCCATTGTTATATTTATAAAGTAAATAAAGATTGCTGGAGCCTTTTCTTAAATTTCTGAGCGAAAGAAGTATTTCGTAAATTGATAAAAAATACGTTTTGTTTAATTGTTTATCTTAGCGGAAAGGAAATGGGCGGAGTTTAGTCCGACCGCCCTAACATCAGCGCCAATAAAACACCATATTCTCGGTAACTTAGTGAACTACAGCCAAACAACAAGGGGGTCAAATATCTAGGTGAGTGTCCAGACCTGTTCTTCTACGGCCGTGGTGCCAGACTTCGTGGATGTTTGGTTACATTGGAGTGCATAGAGTAAGTAAGATATACCCAACGACATATATACGGATAGACCCAGCGTAGGCTATACTCTATGCACTACCGATATGTGGCCAAAACAAAACAGCCTTTTCTATGATTGTAGCCCGCTTTTGCTGTGGAAGATAGGGTTTATGACTTATTTCAGGTGTGGACGTGTTACGTGTAAAGGAATTTACCTATGAAAGTCTGATTTCTTGTACTAGACATAAAACACAAGTTATTTTTACACATTATATACCCATTTATTTGGTTGTAGTGCAAAATCAGACAAGATATATGGTACTACTACGCTGTGCAACATTGTTTACTTTGTATTCAAAATACGTCTGTGGTTAATAATTTTGGTAGTTAATTAAAGGAATGCAACACTGGGTTAAATATTTAATGTTTTCGCCATGTTTGAATATTTGACACCTTTGTATTTGATGCAAGAACCTAAATTATGCACTTGTAAATAAATTAAATGGTTCAGCTATATTGCACTGCCTGAATAGTAGTTTTTGTTGGGATTCCATTAAACCTCTTGACTTTTCTCGTCCAGTTATGTTCTGGGAAAAAATAATGGTACTAAGGCTTGGGTAATAACAATCATACTGCCAAAACTTGCAATGAATGAGACGGTAGTTATGCCATTGGCTAACGACTATATTCTTTTGTGCAATAGTGGCTTTTCTGTGAATTTGGCTGTAATATTTTGCCCCACCCAAAATTCACTTTTCTACGACATGAAATCAGTCCTTGAGAGGGTGAATTCAGACACAACCCACATAGTGTTCAAAGCAAATGTAATATTTTTATATCCAATCCCAGTTAATTATGACATGTACTGGTCAAGAGTACACAATGAAATTATTTTTTAAAACCAAATTGGAAACTTAATCTTGATTAATCAATTTTTTTCATAAAGTTCAAAACTGAATTTATACCACTGCATTGTAATATTATACATATAGGCTATATATAATGTGAATACAGTTAGTTAAATTAATGTATCCAATTTATCCTGATACAAAATTCTGGCTTAATTACACCGTGTGAACGAGAAGTTTATTTAAGCTGGCTCCGGACCAGCATACAGGTACCTAATTAATTTAAGGCTCGGTTTCAGTCGCCATATTGAATTTTATTATTTTTCGCCTTTTTTAATTTCTGAGCATAAAAATGTTAAATCTGCGATTATACCTCCACGGTGAGTGAGAGATTTTGGTCAGCACTTAACATTAAGGTATTTAGCGCTGGCGAGGGGTGACATGAGGTGGGTATGGAGCAGTACCGGAATGAAAGGGCGGGGGTAAACGGGAGATCCCCGAGAAAACCCGCCGACCAACGTCATCACCCGACATGATTCCCACATGCGAAAATCCGGGGACCGACCCCGCCGGGAATCGATCCCGGATCGCCTTGGTGGGTGGCGAATGGTCAGACCATTCGGCCTCCGGGTGACAGAGCGCACAGTGCCAGAAATAAGTTAATAGCTTTTGTGTCTGCACCTTGTTGCAGCAAGGCTTTGCTTTGCTGTACACAGAAATGCTTAAAGAATGACCATGCAAAGCCTCGTCGCAGAAGACGGCGGCAATAACTTTCAAAAGTCAACGGACATACGTATAATTAAGTGGCGCGCTGTCAATATACACGTCTCTCTTTAAACACTGCAAATAAATAACAACACATAACTTTTCTACCGAATTGTAAGCTAATATGGAAAAGCACGCCTTTTAAAGTGTTTTGTTCAATAAGTGTAAACACCGACTGCTTTTCTGTACGCCTTCAAATTGTTAACTGCGCGCCCGCCTCGCAACATGTATTATATTATTATATTATAACATGAACGTCAACTTCCAGATCTCCTGGAGGGTCAAATACCAGACAGAGGGACGTTTAACCACTTCAGGGCTCTATTAATGAGAATAATCAACAGCAATGCTTAAAAAAAACAGGAGTGTAAAATTCTATTTTTGGCCGGCTGGACACTGAAAATTACCACTGTGCGCCGTGGCTTCAAGGTAGGCAGTGCCCTTAAGAGTGAGCGATAGTCACCATCTTAAATTTTTGTATTTAGTGTTAGGCCTATAACGTTTTTCCTGGGTAAAATTTTGGAACTTTAACCTAACTACCGAGTAGAATAATTATTGACAGAATTTTAGACACAGTAAATCTTTATTTTCCGTTACTATTGTTACAGATCGAATTGCAGTTAAAAATTTCTTATTACATTCTTAAATGCAAATCGATCTGTAACAACAGTAACGGAAAATAAAGATTTATGGTGACTAAAATTCTGTCAATGTATATTATATTCCGTAGGGAGGTTAACGTTCCACAAATTTAACCAGAAGAAAAGTAATGACACAAAATACAATAATCCAAGACGGTGACTATCGCTCACTCTTAACCCGTGGAGTTTTAATTAAATGTCACCTCTCCGGCCGAGAATCAAACCCGGGCACCCTTGCCCCACCGGCCAGGAGCTCTAGCCGCAGAGCCAAGTGGTCGTACCATCAATTTATTCCACAAGTCGTATTAAAGTTTTCACTATAATAGCCTATTTTTCTGTCCAACCTGCAATTTATCGGGCAAATTCACGTCTACTTGGTAGAAGTCCGACAATTCTAGCGTCTTGCGAGGCAATGAAAACTTCGTGGAATCCTGCCAGTGAACATAACTCACAATAGGTTTTCTAGTTCTTGTTGAATACCAAGAAAATGAATTAATGATATGTGTCCTTCAGCTGTGCGGACTTTTCCACAGACTTAGCGAGCTCTACATGGGCGTAAGGAGCACGTGGCATGTGCAAAACACCATACCCCCCGTCCCGCAGGAAGTTGCGTGTTTCTCGCGCGCTCAAGTCACGGCAGCCGGGGAGTATAGCGCGCCGCGCAAGATAATACACTTTGGCAACTACAGTGGGGAATTGTATAGGTTGGCACCACTGTCATATCAACTTTCCCCACATTTTGGTGTATCTAGCTTTCCGGGTGATACCAAATCGATTGCAACGAAATTATTCATATTCGCAATTTATTAAAATATAAGTCAAGACTTTATACGTAAATCAGCGAATTACTAGATGATAAGTATAGGTATTCCACAACAACAACAATAATAACATGTAAATAACTATTATTGCCACGTTCTTACAAGCATGCAAATATTGCCGCCGAACTGTCATCTGTAGTCTTACGAAAGCGATATTTCCTCTTGGTATCGTCCGTAAAAAGTTGTTTAAATAAATCGACAAACAAGTAGGTAATAATAAAAGGCACGGGAAAATTAGTACAATATGAGGAACCTACTCCATATAAAATAGATTATTGTAAATTTTTCATGAAACTTTTTTTTTCACGTATTGAATATCTGTGTGTATGCGAACAAGCAAACTACTATGTAGACCAAATAATACAAAATAATAATAATAATAATAATAATAATAATAATCACGGACTGTTTTATTTTACGTCGGACTTGCGGGTTGTTCTGCAAACATATATAAGTTTGAAAGTGCAAAGAAAATTCGTTCGAAACCTGAGCGAACGCGACTATATGAGTCGTTTTAAAGTGAACGATTAAGTTTGCTTTTCAGCCTCCTTGCCTTACCTACATGTTTTCGATTAGTTTACAGACGAAAATTGTACGCGATAGAAAGTAATTTAAATTAATTTGAATATGCAGTAAATATTTATAGAATTTTAGTTAAAGTGTAAGGCTTAAGAATATCACTCTGTAATGCGGAAAATTTTGTCCTCAAATATGTTTTTATGAAGTACCTAAGAAGGGAAACCAGTTTTTAAATCTTACTATCAGTTACACTTTTACGCGCGTGACACTCATTCACCCGTAGAAGAAGGTACTGTCTACAAGATTGGTGGAGGGAGAGAAAACAAACAGCAATTTGTTCCTCTCACAGGAGAAGTGGTGTGTATTTCTCGTTATGTTCTTTGGTCGCTACGAAGTTCTTGTGTTTTACATATAGCTATAATGCACGGAGAACGCCTTCCCCTCGGCGTTTCTGATTGGCCGGGTGAGCCAGTGACGAAACATGCAAATTCAGATTTTTCTCCCCCGTCCCTACCGCGAACCCTTCTTGCAACCCCTCCCATTTACTGGCGCACCTTAAGGGTCCCTTCCCCTCTTCCTCGTGAACCACCAACCGCCCTTCACCTGACCGGTGGCATGCCGTCTCCGTCAAGGCAACCCCATACCTTCCCCACCGCGCCTTTCGTGGGGGGCGCCTTCCTTCCCCTCCTGCCCAGGAGAAAACCACCCCTCCAGCGGGCAAATCTCTGCTGGGCACGCCGGGTGCCAGTTACGGACGACCTACGGCTCCACGCAGTCAATTATAATGCGGTCGGTTCGCCGTGGGTTCTTCGGCCGCGACGTACCTGCGCGCACGCACGCCGACCTAACGTCACACGTGGACGTCGCGAGGACCTCCTCCTACCAGACGAGGCCCGCCAAGTGCCTCTGGGCAGGAGACCTCGTGTGACCGCGTCCGCGTCGAACCACGTGACCTTCGGGCCAATTTCTGCCGGACGTAGTGCGCCAAGAAAAATTACATTCGACGACGTTGTTTTGCGATGACAATTTACCACCAATGTTCCTATTAATACTAAGAAATATTTGTTGAAAATAAACTGTGAACTCTGTTTATGTTGAAACTCTCAATGAACTGTTGCGTTACGTTTTGTAAAAATTATAATAGGTATTTTGAGAAGTCTAAGTATTATTATGGCTGGAAGAGTTACCTCTGGACTGTACTTAATAACTAGTTGACACTATTTTTTCAACAAACAACTGAAGCAAAAGTAAAAAATGGGTTAAAATTTGTAGTGCCATTGCCATATTTTATACCGAAGACATTTGTGATGTCGAGAGACTGAGTGAAATATTTCTTTTTCATCCAGAATGTGTGAAAAGTGCGGATAACTGTAGGGACGAAAGACACTCTTGATGGGATGTACCGGTGAGGGGAGTCGCCCGAGTGGGCGGCGAAGTAGCGGCGGAGGCGGCGAGTGACGATGCTGCCGGGGGGCAAGAAGGGCGGCGGCAAGGCCGGGGGCGGCGGCGGCGGAGACGACAAGCCTGCCCCCGGGGCCGCCGCCGGGAAAGATGACGCCGGAGGGCCGGCGGCGGGTAGCGGCGGCGGCAGTGTTGGCGGCGGCGACACGGGCAGCGTGGGCTCTGGGGGCGGCGGCAAGCCTGGCAGCGCGGGGGCGGGCGTGCGAGATGCGGCGATGCGAGTGCTGCAGCTCGCACAGAAGGGAGAGTGGCCGCCCTGCGACCAGGCGCTCAAGAACCTGGAGAAGATTGTCGCTAATGGCGGCGAGGAAGTCAGCAACATCCCCCTGCTGGGGATCATGGACCCGGTGAGCTCCACCAGCCGTCCCGAACATATTCTCACTCTCTTGTAAATAAACTATGCTCACACCCATTACAAGTCCCACCTAAAATACTCTTACATTACTATCATAACGTACATTAGTCCATTGAAAGTCGTTATAAATATACTTATCCTCTACACAAAGCTTACATATCTTTAAAATGACTCGGTCAGGACAGACTGTTTTCAGAAATTTGTAGGTATGGAGTATTTTGACTGTCCTAATATGCGTTATCATCTACTTCTTCGGACGGCAAACGTATAAAAATAATAAAAATAGGCATTATAAGGTCAGTCGATAAATAAAATCTTCATTTTTCCTTCTAAAATTTTCTTATCTATTCATATAGCTTCAGCCAACATGCATATTTCTTCTATCCCCACTGAATATTTCTTATCCGCACTAACCGAATATTTTTCACACGCCAGAAGATTTTAGTCGATTTTAATTACCGTCCGCATTAACCAAAAGATGAAACGCAGAAACAGATGTATTTTTAACAGTGTGTTGTGAGAAACAGCGTAATTAAACGCTCTGTGACTATGTTAACTATATCACTCCGGTCTTTCTTATCGTAAAAGTTTCGTATCATACGCATAGTTGTGAGAAGAAAAGACTATCAACATGCCTGGGCTAGATATTTAGCCGACAAAATTCGTTATAGAAATTTCAAATAATGAAAGCGTTATTACTACATAACGTCCAAAAATTCTTCCTACTGCTGTAGTGAAGCGGACCGAAATTATTCTTATCTTATGCACATAAAATCTGAGAAGATAAATACTTAATTTTTTTCATGATATATAATTATTTAACAGGCCTACATTGCTAACATGAGGCAAGACAAATTCCTATATTAGAAATAATCCCATATAGCCTACATGTCTGCCATTTAGAAGACTTGACGTAACAGCGTAACTTTCATACCACTAACTTTCATAATTTACTACCGATACTGTCTCACAAGAACTCTAAATGTCAACTCTATGGGAACAATGCATAGTTAGGTTAATCAGTGGCATGGAATACAAGTTGCTTGAAGAAAAAGGTACTGTTTACAATCTATGGTCGCCTTTATGCCTAGTATCTAATTTTAGGCCACAAGCTCTATTTTCCTTTGGTCCTTTTAAATACATACACAGGAACAATAATACAATACCAGATTTAAGCTACAACGTACGTAACCAAGTTTATTTACTCAACAAGTCATAAGCTGTCAGTGAGATACATGGGAATGTAAGGAACATTACAAAATAAAACAGAGGGGTGGATAAGCAGAGATGAAACGCTGAAGGGTGAATATTTGGACGCATGGTTTCACACAGCCTCTACAACAGTTGACTGTGTGTTATATAATAGGAATTCTGCACTTAAACATTCGAGGTGTTTCTGCGATGAGTAAAGCTGAAAACCACGCAGTCAAATATTGTACCATACGTTACACAATATTTAGTGTACGCTGAAAAAATTATAAAAAATATGTCTTGCACATCTCCCCAATTTTCTGAGCAAACAAATATTATTCAGCGAAATGTCTGCAGGTTTCGCTACTTCTGGGAGTAGTTCCTCAAGACTACTGAAAACTTTCTTAGCACAAAACTCAATGTTACATGGAAGAAACAACTTATCTCCCGAATGTTTGTGAAGCCATAAAACTGAGAGATCCCCGCATGAAATCATACGTCGAATGTTACTTCTCTGATGCGCATGAGTTTAACAAAGTGCCTATAACGTTGACAGGGCATATGTTAGGGTGGATTTACAAAAGAAAAATTAAG
>PNEQ01051786.1:55932-85266 GCA_003012365.1 Medauroidea extradentata
TCAACACATCACGTGTGCTGCAAACTACATTTTTAAGCCCTTCAACACGGCCGAAAACGGCATTTTCAGACTGCCGTGCCTCACAATATTGTGGACGAATGTCTGCGAAACTAGTATAGAGCCCTGCGTTGGACTTTCCTTAAAACTTTCCACCAATAAAAAGATGGGGTGACCACTGAAAGTGTCAGTCAGGCGAGTGATCTAAGATACCACTGCACGCCGTTTCAGTGTCTTGCGCTAGAGGTGATACCGCGTCACAGGAGCTGGTCAACATCGCCCTTCGTGCCGTGCCTCGCTCACACAAATACACGGCCAGTAGGCGGGCGTCTTAAGAATCATGAAGTAGGCGTTTGTCACGCACTCGGAAACACGTGCTAAGTAAAATCAGTTCACAATAAATCCGTAAGTCATAATTCCAGGCAACGGAAACAAGCGACAATACCGCCCTCACCAGAAGGTGGCGATGTCAGCTGCTGATTTGACAGGATATTTGAAAATTATCGTGTTTAGTATTTTAATTCAGACAGAGCTTTGTAAATAGTTTAGATCGTTGGCGCTATTTCTCTGCGTCGTAGATGGGTTATCTATTTTTCACCCTGATTGTCTGCTTCCCCAGAACTTGGACTTTAGACATACAATACAATGATTTATTTTAACGCTTAAGGAAACCCCATCCACGCATACGACCTGCTAAGTTGTAATGGAAACCACCTCATTGAAGAACGCATTTTCAGCTCTTATTCACTCTGAATCTGAATTAGTGCATGTTCACTGATTCACGCTGATGGATGGAGCAGTTTCAACTATTTTAATCAGTGTAAATAATCACTTTTTAATTAGTGAATATTCACTGATTTCCTTTAAGAGTGACAACATCTCACAAGTGAATCAGTGAATATTCGCAATATTTTCCAGTTGTTTTCAAATAACAGTTTTCACTTATTGAAGCAATGAAAAATTACTGGAAAATCTGTGAACATCCACTAATTAACTTGTGGAATATTGGCACTCTTCATCATCAGTGAATAGTCGTGGATTTCACAGTGGTTTCTCACTGATTCAATTTGTTGAAACTGTTCCGTCCATCGGTGTGAATCTGTGAAAATTCACTAATCCAGATTTATTTAGTGTGTATACGTCATGTGCAGGTTAATGCTGAAGTTTTCAATTGTAGACCCACCGTTACTCGTGTGAAGATCGACCTTGCTCACACGAGCGCGCTTCGTCGACGGGACCCTGAAAGTTCGAGACGAAACTGCCGCCAGCGACTAACAGGGGGTGATCGACATTTCGGGTCGGCGCCGCTTGACGGCCGTGCTTCTGAGTCACGTGCCCGGGGAGTCGTGATTGACATCAGTTTTTAAGATACAGCCGGGCCGAGGGGGAGTGTAAATTTAAACTTCGCGTGATGGGGTCACGTGGCCATTCACGTTCGTTGCCACTAGCGCTCTCTGCTCGACGGAGTTTACGCGAGGCTGCACCCCAGGACGTGTACTTGGTCCGCACTGCGACGTCACACAGAACATGCTACACTCTAATACAACTTCCTAAATAGTATTGCAAGTTTTCTAACCCACAATAGTATAAGGCACTTAACCATACTTCACCTTGTATATAGAGCAACTGTTAAGCATTGTTACTGTATACATTTGATTGCTTCCTAAAAATGCTAGAAAAGCTATTATTGCTTTATAGGACACAGTTTTATCACACCTACTTCACTAATACTTCTATACGTCGGTGTGGTAAATTTACAGATAATTGTTCAAATACAAATTTGTAGCACAGGCTGTCCTCTAGGCCGTGTCTCAATTCATCCAAAGAGTGCTCTTTCATGATCTCGCTCACGGAAAAACGTCACAACCACGTCAGGGAGATTATCTGCCTTTCTCAGTTGTTCGCCGAGAGTATGAAAGAGCTAGAGAATGAAGTTGTGTACTCGCTCTCGCTCTCTTGCGCTCTCTGGCGTACGCCATCTTGATTGCAACTATGGTTTGAGGTTAGTGAAGAAACGTGCGTCATATATTGCACGTATTTCAATATTTTTGCATAAATAACTACTTCCAGCGAACTGTTACTTACGGCGAAAAATTAAGTTAGTATTTTCGCCCTAGTGTGCGATTAAATACACAAAATAAACAGTTTTGGCATCGCCTATGAACATCTATTGTCCACATGAAATACGACGTCGGTAAGTTTAAAAATCATTATTTGAATTGTTCAAATAAACTTAATGTGTTTGTGACTTGCATTAATTAAATTTACGCACTAGTAACCCTTGTATCGTTTGTTTACAAAGACGAGAGAGCATCGTCCCAACTGGAGAGAGCGAGAGCACTAGAGAGCAAACAATAGCTCTCTCTTGTTATGCAATAAAGAGTATTCTCCCAACAGAGTACTCTCTGAATTGAGAAATGGCCTAAAAATAACGTAGATGCAAATGAGATGTTTAAACCATTTTCTATTCACTTGTATTTAAGCTCTAAACATCATTGCCGTTAATGTTTTCGTCGTATTCTTCAGCCAAGACACGCAACTTAGTCCAACATATAGCCTGTTACAATTTTATCAAATACTCTTATTATTTTCCCGTGCTGTATCTATCTTAGAACAGTAATTATACACAACCAAGTATTTTTGGTAGACTAACTATGGTAGGAGTATCTTTATCGCTACTAAAAAATTCTAAAACCACCAGAGGAAAAACAAATCAGTGTTATAATCTGCTATTGTTTCAACGTAGTTATTACTTTGAAAAGATTTGAATTCGTTGGCAGAAAAACGTTTTAATACAGAATTTTCACTTTTTATTATCACATATTGATTCTATCAAAATAAGAATAAATATAACGAATAACTCATTACTCTGAATTTTTCTTAATCCCTCCGTAACCAAAGAATTTAGCAATATTTACTTGAAAATATAATAGAGGTTTAGCTAATTACCTTTACTTGCATTATGTACATTACATCGGAACACGTAAATCAGACATATATAACAGTTAAGATATTGTAAAAATTAAAATTAAAGTTATCCGTCGTCTGTTAATGAAACTGACGTAAACATTAGTAACAACTGTGAAGAAAGTCACACAGACTAGAAAACTGTAATCCTCCTATATAACACAGTCGTTTCCAGAAATTCACCTAACTATTCAACTATGACACAGAAATGAGAATTATCTTCATGATAAGTAATACACGTTATTCAGTAATAATATGAACAAGAGTAACGGTTTTCAGTTTTAAATCTCTTCTTAAGAGCTTTGCCTCTGGTTGACTAAAATGGCTTGACAAAGTGATTAGTTAAACGATTAACCAATAGAGAAAGCAAACGTTGAGTACTTACAGTTTAAAAAGAATTTGTCTGTCGTCGCCATTTCAAAATAATATAAGATATGACAAGTTTCTTTCCATTCAATTCAGACCGGTATCCAAAGAAACCAAAACTAATGGGTAGCCACAGCACCACGCTATTTAAACTTTACTAGGATACAGTAACACTAAGCCGTATTCCCCCTTCCCTTAATATGTACACACACACATACACACATAGTAAACGCATCTGTCTGTGCTAGTATTTTTAAATTATATTTCACACTGGATGAGATATTTTAATTTAATAAGTAAAATTTTTATGTTTCTTTAAGACGCTTGGCGTTATGTCAAAACTGCTCACAAATCAAAAACTTCGGCATTCATTTACAACTACGAAGATCAGTTCAAAATTTATTACCTTTCTACAAAAGAATTTTATCTTCACACGAAATGTTATTTTTGTAAATTACACGTTTTATTTTCTACGGAAATTGAGAAATAACCACTGCTACTAGGTGAATACTACAAAATTTTGAATGTAAAACAAATACTCATAACATTTTTACGAAATGGAAATTAAGTTTAAACTAAACTATTTCGTCCGCAATAGTTAAGATGTAAAATCACAAGAAAAAGTGTATAAGTATTCATTGTTAATGCGGTTTATAAACTGGCGCGAAGTGTAAAATGGCTACTGATATTTTATATAAAACACCTTTTATAACTTTACTGGTGTCTATATCGGCGATTAAAACATAAAAATTCTACTAAGTACGTTGTGATTTTATGTAGGTATCTTGTTACATGTTTGTAATTTGTTATAGTAACAAAGATGAAAATCAACTTGAAAATATTTCGAAGTAACTCTTATACACCACAGTAATCCTGTTAATCCTGCATATTTTTACTGAAAATGTACTAAGTTAGGTTGCAATACTTTTTTTAGGCATTGTGTAATAGCAACATTGAAAATGGTTTTACGTTAAGTGTAACCTAAATCTCGTTGTAAGTATATATTTCATCAATTTCTAAAGTCATCTTAAGTCGAAGTAATTACGTCCTTTAGAGTTGCTACTAAAAAAAAAAAGGTTCTCAGAAAATAAAAAATTATGTATGTAAATCTTCCTCTGACACAAGTTAATAAAATAACTTCATTAACTTCTTTATTAAGTTTCGAAATCGCAGCATGGTGATTGGTTAATATGAAGAATCAGAAGCGCAGGAAATTTTAGTATCCTGTGTCACTGTTTCTTTACACGAGTGGATAACACAGAATTATTAGGGTTATCATTTTAATACTGGGAAATATTTACATACATTGCTCAGAATAACAATGTGTAACAAAGATCAGTATATGCGCGTATATATATATATATATATATATATATATATATATATATATATATATACACATCCCCCAATGAGTACATCACACCCCCAATATAATACCAACATTATTCAAATATTCAAAAATCAATACTTTTGAGTTATGTATGCGGTGAAATAAAGAACACTTTTATCTAACTAGTAACATAACCACGAAAAGAATTCCAAACATTAAAAAGAATTCCGATTTATCATAGCCAAACAACAGAAATAGTTAGTGCAAGACTAATATTTCTTCTATTAATGTTGCATAAGGATAAACATCAGCTATGTTTCAATGCAATGTCAAAATATACTATTGTGTTGTGTTTATATTAAACTGTGATCATAAAAATATCTGCTAGTAGATATGTATGCACAAGTACATTTATCTCAAAATGACATATTTTGAGCTTTGTTGATATTGCACTGGGGGTGATATATATATGACTTCGTGTCCCGTATGCGCTCTTACGCCTTTCACCCGATTGCGATAAAATTTTTGTGAGCTGCTGTGCGTGCACCCAAGGAAGTTTCTGTAAAAAATTAAAAAATTTGAGGGAGTGGGCGACGGTGTGAGGTACCCCAAAAATTGTGCTGTTAAAGAAGGATTTGGTGATTTGTTGACGATTTCAACTGCCCATATTGAAACTGATATTTGTTTTAATTGACAGTTGACTCCATGCTGTACTTTCTGACACAAGAATTGAAGTAACTTAAACAACTCTCTGAATGTCTGCGTGGAATTAGCCTTAGCGTACTGTGAGAATTTACGTGTGATAGTCTCGTTGAAGAGCAGACTTTTTTTTAATAAATAATATTTGGTTCTCAGAAATAATAATATATCACCTTAAACACCTTCATTCTTGCTTTTAAACTAAATGAATCATTTAAAGATTATTTTTCAATAGGGATGATCCATGTTATGTCTGATTTTTAAAGTTGTGATAAAATTCAGATTGAATTTATCAACATATTTTAATTTGCTTAGCGTAGGTTTTAAAATTTTTAGAATTGATTTTAATAATGTCTCTTAGATCATATTTTTGTGGCAACTACAAAAAGGAAAGTATTAAAATTAATGTATTCTTTCTTATGGTAAATTAGGAGATAGTCTTGAAGTATATGGAATCAAATTTAACATTATTGTTTTCGTTACGATTGTTAAATTATTGTAAAATAATTTTGTCGTTAAAATCTTTCACTATGGGCAGCTACTGATACGTCAAATCAGAAATGTAAGTACCTCAAGGCATTAAATAAAGCTTCTATTTTCATTCTATCCCTCATTGATTTTGATATGACATATATTACGTGTTCTGAAGCGTGCGTTCTGAAAGTGTACGTAAACTACTGAACTCCTCACAAACGCCTCAAGAATGCAGTTGCAGCTACCAATTTGATTGTCAGGTCACGTAACCACACTGGCCGTTCTACCAGGCACCATATTATGAAGTTTAACAATTTTTCATTCTTTTTTTTTATGCGTCAAAACCTGTAAGTCGAGCAAACCTTATAATTATTTATAACATCTCTGAATGAATATATAATTAGTACACACAGCAATTTTAACCAGCGTTCAGACCACGATCTATGAAGGTAGGATCTTGACGCTGAGGAATAAAATGTGACTCCTTTTTTTGTCGCAGTGCTAGTAGTCTTTTTAATGGAAGATTAGCAATGTTTTGTCTTTGGCTTAGCAAGATTTCACAGCTTAAAACGTGTAGTAGTTATCGGAATTGCTTGCATTATAGAATAAACAATTGAAAAACCGGATAATGTACATGCAATTTTGTATTGGAACACATTTTCAACTATACAAACTAGTTTTTCAATATTTTGCATGTAGAGACACATTGAAACGATTCTAAAATTTTGTAGGGCAGGAAAGAATAGATTATTTTTCGAATGTGTATACTAAAACAATAGTACATAATATTATTTTTCAGACGATTTATGTAAACAGTTCCACACACATGCCAATGCATTTATGGATACTAAACATATATTTAATGTAAATAATTGTAAAAATTGTAACACCACCAGATCTAAACAAGGTAAATCTTCCAGTAAATTACTACTAGCGCTCGGCGACAAAAAAAGAATCACTTTCTCGTGCTGGAAAGCATACGCAGTGTCAAGATCTCTTCCTCTTAGACAGTGGTTCAGACTAACCTGTGTGGATGGCAGAAACATTATTACTGTAACCATGGCAAAGTGAAACGGTTATTGTTTGGTATAAATTAAAGTCTTACAACGAATTAAACTCGTTACTTTAGTTGCCATTAGAGTAATCGAGTTACGTGACAGCGCTGGCCGAATATACAGCTCAAGAATCGGTTTATATTTTCCGTGACAAACAAGATTTAGCACTGTCTTAAGTGTATTTAGCGGAACTACGAAATCATTCCAAAAGAAATTTATAAAAAAAGCATTTAAAATTCAATATATTTCTTTACGTAACAATGTAATACCTAATTTTGTATGAAGATTATAACGATAGTGTTGGTTGTGATCAGTAGGACAAAGTCGTCGGGTTCTGAAGTGCTATATGTTTGAATATGAGATCTATTTTTTTCTTAATATTTACGAAACTAAGCTGTAACATACACAAAGCTGCTCCCACGAAATCTGATTCGTTTAGGGAACAGAATTAAAATACCACAATATTATGTTCCTGCAAAAAATAATCTAGGCCTAATTCTACGTGAAAAAACATTTGCATCAGTTGCAAAAAAAATTTCTTGAATCCCAGTAACTTACAAATAAATTTGAAATTCTAGCAGTTGGGATATAATAATTTTTTAAGTACAACGAGTGCTTTTAAACATTAAAACAGAGGAGTCAACCAGTTTTATCCATCACTGCACAGTCTGAACTGAGTTGTAAAAGTTGCAGTATATCAGAACTGGCTGTGTTAATCTGGTATCTGACCAAGCAGATCATCAGCCATTATTCAACGTATTATCACCGAACGAGGTGAATAACGGAAACACGTTGGATTCGCATATGGCAGGACCCGGATTTGATTCCCGGCTCCGGCCATTCTGATTTTGGTTTTCCACAGACTCCAGAAATCGCTCCAGGCAAATACTGGGATGGCTCCTTAACATATTTTGAGCCACGACGAACAAATATAGAAAAAAGTTATTCGCAAAACACAGGCAAAGTTAACATGACACAAAAGAAGGCATTAAAAGGTTAAGGCTCGGTTTCTGTCGCCACGTTGAATTTTGTCCCCCCACCCCTCTTTTTTTTGGACTCTGTGAATAGAAACGTTAAATATGCGACTATACCGCAAATTCTGTTTACCTTGTGCGACAGTACAGACATTGGGATTTAGCTGTTAACATATAATTACGCCGTAATGGGTGTAGCAAATTTTTTATTTTCACAATTTGCCCGACAGATTGTCACCTAACTGTATAGTAAATAGAATTTGCGGTACAGTAGCCGATTTCACAATTTCATTCTCAGAATTACAAAAAAGCAAAAAATAATGACATTTAATACGGCTACTGAAACCGAGG
This sequence comes from Medauroidea extradentata, assembly GCA_003012365.1. Lineage (NCBI taxonomy): Eukaryota > Metazoa > Arthropoda > Insecta > Phasmatodea > Phasmatidae > Medauroidea > Medauroidea extradentata. The sequence continues at coordinate 64,146 of PNEQ01051786.1, forward strand.
CTTAAGGAGTATGAGGTAGGATGTCGAGCGGACGACAGGTATACTCATCGTCAATAAAATCTTAACTACTCATCAGGATTCGATGAGATTTTTTGCCGAGTAGATATTTTATAAGCGGACGTTTATTTATACCTATAACACTATACGATATGCTTTACTTTCCTGTTTTTGAAAAAAAAAACGGGGGTTTGAAGCCACAAAATCTACAAACTGGAAAATTGTCATTTTTATAATGTTTAATATCTGGGCCTATATGATAACCGAATTTCAAAAATACTTGGGTTTTGATTTGAAAATAATTTTACTATCTGAAAAACTCTGCGCGAAAGGTTTATGGATGGTAAAATTATATATATATATATATTTTTCGAAGTTGGATGCAACGCAGCTAGCGAGAGCGCCAGTATTCGCCGCCGAGGCAGACAGCGCCAGAACTGGAAGTAGGGTGTATTTACTATCGACACAACCCCCGCTGGGGTACGAAGTCCCCATTAAGAAAGTGCTCAGCGCTGTCACGAACACAGCCCGCTGACAGGAAGTCACTCCCTTCCCCACGCCTCATGCATCATGCATGGCTTATATGCCGCGGCACACGAGATGTCGCTGCTCCGGCGGCGATACACATCCGTGGATGGTCCTCTCTAGTTTCGTGTCTTCCTTTCTGCAGGTTGTTATCATCATTCCACGCCGGAGAAGACGATACCGCGCTCATGAATTTATTATATCTGACACAGACATATCTGCGTGTAGATGTGTATAGGCTGTTCGCTGTTAAGTGAGAAAATTCAAATATTGACTTGTGTACATTAATAACCGAAACATATATTAATGGACGACACTGTACGCCAAGTTTAATGTGTTGTTATACACTGTGTTTATTACAATGCTCTGTTAGTATTGACTACTGCTTCAAAGGTGCTTACTTAACCATGTATACATATATGACGATTGGTTTTCTAAGCATGTAAAAAAATACTAGATGTATTTCCTTTTAACAGGCCAACTATAGAAATAAAGTGTCGACATACCGTTCCTATTTTTAACGAAATATTTTTCCTTGTCTCATTAATCTGAAGTTAAAAAAAGTAAACGAGTTTGTAATTTAACAGTTCAGCATCAAGGGAAAGGAGTTTTCATGAACAGAGTTCGACAAGCTACTAGGGATATATTGTAAAGTAAGAACACCCTATTATTTTAATGTTTTGAGCAAAGTACACTACTTATAACATAAGTTGTTCTCTTTATACCGCCTGATAAACTATAAAATAATTTATGTTTCTTTTCAACAAAATGACATTTAATTTTTTAATTCGGCCTTTTAGCAGACAATTCTGTAGTTATGGGTTTTGATAAATTCAAAATTCCTTAAACCAAGAGCAGAAGAGCAGTATATAAATATGTAGTTGTAGAATAAACGGTTATTATTTTGTATAATATATTGTGAATAATGATAAATTTAATTGAATTTATGTTTTTGTTTTTTGCATGTTGAAAAGGCGAACACTTGAATTTTTGCATATTATGTGTTCTCCCCTTGCCCCTTTGTCTAAAACATCCACAAATTTCTGGTAGCCAACTCAACATGCTATCGCTAACTTTCAGTAAAGTGGCACCATTTTTACTTTCTTTTCAGCTGTACTTAAAAGCGTATCTGGCTAGAGCGATAGGTTCCTGGGCGAGAACCCAGCTATGGTAGATATTCTGGACTTGAACCCAGGTACGGTAAAGATTTTGCTCTGTTTTAATGTTTAGGTTTAATAATACCGAATCTTGTAAGTCATCTTCTGTTCAGTGTTTAAGTATTAGGAGGATTATTAAGCAAACATTTGATAAATTGTCTGTTACTTTTTAGTATTTAACACCTTAACTTAGACAAATTTTAATTTTGGTATTTTGAAAATAAAATAAAATATTTCACAAATTCGTTCTAACTCGCGATACTTTAAAAATACACATAAAAACACTAAGTCTATAAAGGCCTACTACAGTATTGTTCAGTTTCAATACTAAGTAAGATTCGACTTCTGGGTATTTTTCTACAGACCAGGAAATTGCCGTAAAACCTACTGCGGCAAACTTCCAGCAACCAGATTGCTATGTATTGATCAAACAATTTGCCGCTAGCAAGTTGCCCTTATTTTCATTGAATAAACTTTTTAATTTACGAAAATAATATATTTTCGTTGACATCATGATATCGTGACTAAACAATTTTTTTGACAAAAATTATAGCAAAATTTACGTTTTGTTTATTTACAAAATTATGTTCAATTACGGTTAAACTCATTCTTTGCAAGCGTGAAAAATTTTAAACGTAACAAAAAACTAAGTAATTTTTAACTGCTTTTCATTAACGAAATCCTGTCATTGTTCCGTTTCCAATACCATAAATTACTACCGCCTAATATTATTGTAAACAAATACGCAAAAGAGCTACCTCGCTCTCTGAACATTTAAACTGGCTGTTGCAACTGTGCAAGAATATCGAACTACAAAAGCGATAAAATGATTTTTTATTTACAGCGGTAGTTGACACAATATTCAGAATTACCTCCTGTCATTTAAATTACTGAAGTCACCCCTTTACATACGCGTAGCTTACTCGGTATTCTGTAATGATCTAACAGTACCTTTACAGGAAAATTTGAATACCACCTTCATGTACAATTAAAGATTTGTCTATTCCAGATACGACAAATGCCTTAACATGACATCATTTAATTTAGATGGAACCCAGGTGGAAAAACACTATGGCTGTTAGGTTTTTCCTACCCTCTTCACACCGCACCGCCTCAAAACTTAGTATTTAGTGTGCTTGTTCAACTACGTGTAACTATTTCACTTATGTGTAATTCTTCCGTACATATACTTCATTTAGAACAACTTGGTTCGATTCTCGGTCCTGCCATAATGATTTTGGTTCAACACATTCACTACAGATAAACCAATGCTGGGATGGTTCCTATATATAGACCATGGTCGATACCTTCCCTGTTTTCTGTCTTCCCGCCGAGCTAATGTTCCCGTCTCTAATAACTCCCCCCCCCCCTCCATTTCCCAAGTCGAAGAGACGCTAAGTAATACCTACTTACCTGCTACTTTTACGATTGGTTCAGTAGTCATACCGAATCAAGTGTTCTTCACTTTCTATGACATAAATCACACCGCATACTTCAATTGGCAAATAAACCCTCTAGAATACATAATATCTTCATCTTTGCTAATTATATAAGATCCTTAATTAAGGCCATGCTCTCTTGTTTATACTTTCTAACAATATTAATTTTTACGCATATATGAGATCAGATATCAAAAATCTATCCAGCAGTTTTGCTTAACATTTTTTTTTTTTGCCGAGTAAGCTAATTTTTTCAAAGCAAGAAATTGTACAGATTCAACTAAAATTTCAGTTAACCAGAATTTCGTTAATTATATAATTAGCTAAACCAATAGTCTTTACTTCCTTGGAAAAATCCGCCAACATGAAGAAGACGATTTTAATGAAAACTGCCCGACAGATTTTCTTATATATCCTCTCGTTTATGCGTAAAAATTAATATCGTTAAAAAGTACAAACTAGAGAGCATGACCTTAACTTTCGTTACAGTGCAGTGCAGCAAGTTGCACATTGAGCACGTTAATATAAGAGGAACATTTAGGTTGGATCAAAACATGTATTTAATGTGCCCGTTTTGCGCTGAGAATCTAGCTGCTAATAACGGTGACGTCACGCATTCTGTGGCCTGAAAAGTCATTTTTCATACACTTCCTTCCAGCATGCATGTTATTGCCCTACATTGTCGTCCTTTCGCCACTGTGGAGAAGCACGTTAACATATTAAACGCAACACACAACCAACGGCTGGTTGTATTAGAGTTGAAGTTTGGTAATACGCCAAAAAGAAGTTTTAATGAACTGCAACGAGAATAGCCATAAGCATTTTTGCAATCATTGACAAAAAAACGTTCATTTAGAGTTAATTTTACCTATAAGATTCTTTTTAAACATTAAAATAGTGCTTGCATTATTTAGCCATAGCACAATTATAACTCAAAACTATGTTCATTATATAGTAGCCTAGAACTATCACATTTTATAATGTTTAAATTGAAAAAAAAAAATTCAGGCCACATAAATCACAGATGTATATAAGTTAAATGAATAAAAAATATGCACCAGTCAGAAGAGCTTGGAGAGATATTAGGCAATTTTAAGCTTTACATTATAAAATGGTTCTAATTTTTATGATATTTAATTTTTTTCGCAAAAAAATTAAGCAGGTCCAAATTCAAAGTAATTTATTAAAACTAACAGGCAGAGAAATATAAATTTTTTTATTGTTTATTGAATTTTTAAATTTTTATTGTAACAAATGTTTTATAAATTTTATAGCAGCATGTCTAAAACAGTAAACTTGCCTGTGTAAATAATAATATAACATGGGTTTCAAGGAATTTGAAACTACCGTTATTTTAATGGAGAGTTACTGGTGTTGTTGTTACATAAATATTGTAATAATTGACTTCATTTCATGACATGTAGTGCCGTTGTTTAAACAGCTTATGGTCATTCATTTATTCTCATGTTATGAATATTTACAGTCAATTAACAGCCAGTTTATGTAGGATCTCTTAACTTGTTCAATGTAATTATCTTTAAAATGTTTAAATTCACTCATAACTGATCATCAGAGCTGGGGCTATGTTTCCAAAACAATTTTTATGTTTTTATTCCTCATACAAAAAACTTAATATCGATATATTTTCGGAATAAATCCGCGTGATATTGGAATATTACTGATAAACGTGCTGTAAGTACGGTACGTTCAATTATATTTACATGATGCGAGAAATAAAAAGCAGTATAATTAGTCTGTAACCATCAATTTATCTGACTGGCTATACGATGGCATGATGACATTCGTACCCTCGCCAAGCACGAGACAGTAGCAGCCTTACTAGATTTTGTCGTAGTGAAGGAAGTTATATAAATTGACTTTAAAAGCTGAATGAACGTGCGGTTCGGTGATGCATGTCTTCTCTCAAGTTCGATGAAATTATGCAGCAGTAAGTTCATGAGTGACAACCCAAAATATAAAAGTACAATTTTTTCCTGACGAAACCACGCACTACCCACATGCTGAAAAAATTTATTTTGTTTGTACCAAACTATAATCATAAGTGGGCTGTCTTGAAAAGTAATACTTCCTCTAACCAATAAATTTCACTGTTAAACAAGGATACGGTTTTCATTTGGCTGACCCTAACATTTCGGGACATTAATACGTGCAAAATTATTTTTTGATAGTACTTTCTTAATAAACCAGATCAATTTCACTATTTACGAAGTATTTTTGTTCAGGTTTCTCATTTCCAACTATACCGAGACATGTGGCACAACGGAAAATCGTTGGAATCGCATTCGGGAGGACCCGGGTTTGATCTCCGACTCCAGCCATCATGATATCGGTTTTCCGTGGTTTTCCAAAATCGCTTCAGGCAAATGCTGAGGTGGTCTGGGATGGTTCCTTAACAAAGGCCATGACATATTTCTCTCCCAACTTCTGTCATTGTATCAAGTTGTGTGTCACCGTCTATAATGACCTCGCTGTCGACGAGACGTAAAGCTCACTTAAATTAATCAATGTCCAACTAAATAGTAATAAAAACGAGGAACGAAATTTTACAGAAGATTGAGGATGTAATAACTTTCCCAACCTGATTAGACCATTATCTAAGCTAACTTTAATTAAATACATGCAGAGAGACGCTTATAGAATCAATGAAGCATAGATAGGTAATTAATTGGCTCGTCTCGTCAACAGCGAGGTCGTTAGAGACGGTGACACACAACTTGATACAATGACAGAAGTTGGGAGAGAAATATGTCATGGCCTTTGTTAAAGAACCATCCCAGACCACCTCAGCATTTGCCTGAAGCGATTTTGGGAAACCATAGAAAACCGATATCATGATGGCTTGCTGCGGTAATCAAACCCTAGTCCTTCCGAATGTGAATCCAACGTATATAACAGTTTGAATGATTAGATTCATAATATTTATGAAATGAGTATGAAATCATACAGCTACATGAGATCTTGTAATTTCATATTAGTTGAAACTAATGACTGAAGAGATGAGAATGAGCTAGGGTTGTGCTGGCAAACGTTCAGAGCCAAGCGGGCGGGTTGCATGGTATGCAATTTGCCGTACAGCTAAGTTGAGCACGAATCATGCACCACAGTGGGTAGGCGCAAAAAATCTCGCAATGATAAACATTGAGTAGGCGTCAACACACGCTATTTGTAGAGTAGCTTATAATAAAATACTTAAGTGAAAATTTTATTTGGGTTGTCTATGTACTGTCCCATGAGAAAAAGGCGGTAGTAGAAATATTTTTTGAAATACAGTAAATATGATAAAAAAGAACTCTTTTATGGAAAACAAATTTCATGCCAGTTGTTACTAAAAAATCTTTTCTAATTATGTAAAATTATTTTAGACATTATAGTAGCTCACCTGAGAATGAGAAACAAATTTTATATACTGCCTAGGGCACAAAAATCCTATACGAACACCCTTGTAATGAGAGAGCTTTTTATGTTTACTGTGTTTCTGAATTTTTTTTTCGTCTGTTGTTTTTCTTTAGGTATATCTTACACTTCAAACAAACTTAGGTTTAAAACAATTATACACAAATTTAAAATAAAGAACGAGAAAATAATTGTTTTAAATAAGCTAAAGGGAAATGTGTTATTTCTACGTTCACTTACAATAAAACTTGTGACAAACGCGAGTATAGTGTCTTAAAATCGTTGGTCTTTCACCATGACTAGAAAATAACTGTAACAATCACATAAAAATTAAGTGACTATCAGAAATACACATTGTAATTCGAAGCTAATGTAACGTGCTTATGAAAACCGTCCATTAATTGTATAATTTTGTTTCAATTTCCAGAGTAGTGGTTTTCGAACCTAACGTTACTAAAAGATACAATGAAAAGTAGAACATAAATTAGCGATTCCCAGAGTTAAAAAATGGAAGCTCGAAGTTGTACTTCCAGATAGGTATGCTTATGAAATTTCGATAGATTATTGTGCTATAGTTATTACTTAAATGTATCGCAATACAATTTGTAAAATCGAAGTTAATTAAAAATAACAACAGTTGAGTCTTATTGCGAAAAAACGTGAATACGAAAATAAGATAAATGCTATACAACTTTACGGACTACGTAGCCCTAAATTAAATACAAATATAGAACACGAATAAAAATATCTACGAAACACTTATTGTAACGTGTAATGCATAGCGAGGTATAAATAATATACATTTCCGCATACCTATTACTGTAAAAAATTTGTAAAAATACAAGTACAAATAGCTGGTAGTTTTACATTTTTGTACGTGTAATTACGAAATACAATGACAGTAAGTGTAACTATACACAATTGTTCTTGCTAAAACCAAAATGTGTACAGATACTTGATTAAAAACACAAATGTATACACAAATTTACTAGAAAGTTGATGTAAATTTACATTTTTCTATGTACATATATAAATACAGTCACATATTGTAATATTACACGTAATTTTGTGTTTTATAACCGCACTGTCTATGTACAAATACACTGATTCAAATGTAAAAATGCTTGTTTCACAGCGCAGATTTGAAACGACAAATCTACTTATAAATTGTCTCGAGCAAGTTGCGTAGATATAGTATCATATGTAAACCTTTTAAGCGTATTTTTAAACAGAAAGCTTTAATAATTTTACTATCTCTGACGTTTATACATGATCACATATTTATAAAAACTATTTACTAACACCTAAACTTATTATATTTTATTACGATTTGGTTTTCGCGTAGATTTACTGTTAAAAATGTGTAAAACCTGTTGCCGAGTCTGTGAACTCCAACTTTACTCCAATTTTACTGTGTTCATCTCAAAATATTTTCGCTAATAGAAGTTGTAGTCATTTCACAAGAAAAAAAGTTTGTATAAACTTACTCGAAATACAAATTTGCAATACGGCAGTTATCTTGGTATGATAAGCTTGACCGTCGCCCAATTATCAGGTTGTGGAATATGTTAGTTGTGCAGTTCAGCAAAAATACGCGTGGTAAGAAGGAGGAATATGTTTTTCCTTGCTCAATTGTGACAGCTTGCTAAAATAATCCCAATAAATACCTAAACAACTAATTAAGATGGCTATTTAGACTGGAATGAATGGATCCCATATTACAAACAACATTGGTTAATAACCATCGGTGGTCTCGTGGTGACGGTCGTTGACTGCTAATTCTAGGGTCTGGGTTCGAATCCTCGCAGTTTCAGGAATTTTCGTTAGTTGATAATAGTCGTAAGTCACTCGATACGAAGTGAGAGTCACGAATCACTTCAGAAAATAATATATCTTTCAGGTATAGCTCACATTAACGTTCCGAAAAAAAAAAATTAACTTTGCACAAGGTTGCCAGCTAATTTCAAATATGCTGTACTTTGTTTTTATTTAAAATAATTTTTTTTATTTTAATTTTTTTTCTTTGAGGTATGGGTTATTTAACCCATCAATGTGTTAAAATACGTGTACCGTAGCACTGTAATTATACATGTATTTTATTGTATTTTTACCGTTATGTACTGTAAAAAGACACGTACATAAGTTGTGTAAAATCACACGAACATGTGTGGAGATTGTGCTGCCACGTACATTCGTGTAAAATTACACTAATTTTTTTTACAGTGTAGGCTGTGAGTTTGAATTCCTAGTATTACATTTACAAGCCAGTTAATGGCATAATTACTCACCGGAATTTACGGGGACGTAACTATTTTCTACTGGTCTTTGGTGTATTTTATGTTTTTGATGAGAGATCAAGAAATGTTAGAAATTAAGTCTGGATAAAAATATTAGACATATGCATGCAATGAAAAATTTAAAATGTAGGTATTTTTGTAAGTAAACTAATTCAAAGTTGTTCGTAAGAAATACAGTTCGATGCAGCTCTAAGCAATCGTTAATTTCACGGGAGCTCATGTGTAAATATTCCGGAAATTATGCGTGGTTGGCATTTAGTATCTAAGGCTTAATTTTCCGAATTTCGAGCTAGTTAGAACAGTCAAAACAGAAAAAGTTTATTACAAATAACAAAAGGCAGATACGGAAGAAACTATATTTCATTGAATGACTTCAAGAAGCACATCAGCCAAAATCAAAATGTGTGTTGAAACAGAGTTCATAATTCGTATCTTAAATTTTTTTTTTAAGTTTGTATTTATTTTAAAAACTGTTAAGAGTTACTTTTCATTTATTTCGCAAATTTAATTTAATTGTATCATAAACAGGTTAAATATCCCCAACATGTATAAATACGTTTTGGGATCTGAACGTCTTCAAAACTAATGTATAAAACAAAAAAAAAATCGTTTGAGTCTCGTTCAGGATAGCTTGAGAGTTATCATCAGTCAAAATTAAGACGGGAAGGTGAAGGGTAAATTACAGATAGTATATTTACCAACCAATGTGAAGAAAAGTGGATAGTTTATTTGGATTAAAAAAATGTATGATATCTGACGCTTCGTTTAAAAGCTATATAGCCGTGTTGGTGTCTATTTTCTATGCAAGTAATGACATAACTTTGTCGCCTTTATGCATACATATGTGCATCCGTTTATTTCCTAAGCAATTGTCCACCGATAATGGATGCCTTTGATCCCAGTGACATGTTAATGTGTTGTTGGAGGCAATATTAAACAGAAGAGATGCTCTTGGTATCAACTAACAGCGGTTTTCTGCCAACAGACATCAGGCACATTACACAATGTTTGCTCGGATCGACTTCGCCAACGCCTTTGACAAACGAGATTTCTTCTACCCTGATACGTTACCGAAGAACGGTGTAACGTAAGCCGTCCTGCATTTTAAGAGAACGTGCTTGAGGAAATCGTCAGCAAGGCAGAGACTAGTTACTGTGCCATTATTAGTGACAAAGATTTTTGGTGAAAATAATTTTGCAACAACTTGTTTTATTGCCTTTCGTGCACACCTGTAGCTCTGCTTCATAGTTAGTGGCAGTGTGTCTTTGTACAGAGAGGTCACTCGTTTGACTGTTCCAATCAAGATAAATTTGCTGCGACGCTTCACGTCTGTGATTTGTGGGAAGATATTCAGGAGCTGAGAGTTAAAACATACAATCACTTTCCATGAAGCTGAATTGTAGTAAATAAATAATTGACACAAGTTGGTACAAATTTATTTTCACAAAAATCAGTAACTCTAACCATAACCCATGTTATAAGTGAGTCGGTAGTCGCAGGAACTTGATGTCCATTCGTACCACTTCCAAAACTAGTAGGAACTGCGGCCACATGACTTCGCAACTCGCATCATGTTTTCCCAGTATTTTCAACAAGAATGTATCGAGAGTTTTTCGTGCGAGACGCGTACTTTTAAGAGTGTGATAAATAAACGCCAAAAACACCAATTGAAGGCTACATGTTTTTGGAAGCCAGTATGGGCGAATTACAACGCAACAATCCTAGACAATGGTGTTTGCCAACTTTATGAGCAAACATTGTCCCAGAAACGTATTTAGTTGAGCTGCAATTAAATTTATAAAATTTCAGCTTTCTCGAGAAAGTATTTTTGCTCAGAAAGTTGACAAAAAGAATTATCTATGATTGCGTTTTTTTTTTTGCAAACTGGCTACAAGAAACCAACAATTTTAACCTGATGCTTTAAGCTCTGAATAACGTACTATATACCCTCTTAATATTAGGAACAGTCACTTGATGATGTTAGTTCCTAAAACGTTTTGGCTATAGGATAGGTTTGCCTAATGCGTCAATGAGCAGGGACAGTTTCGTCCCACTAAAATAGGGCAAATTTATATCTGGCGTCCTTAGGAACATTCCATCGTCGATAATCGAGGATGCACCTCTCATGATACGTGTACACACCCAACAAAATAGCGCCCCTCGTACTTTCAGAACTGGTTATTCGAGAGCACAAGTCCTACACATACAAGAGCACTGGGTAGAAGTATAAGGATTTGTTTTATGGCCAGTGCAGTAACCTGACTTAACGTCCCTTGGCATTTTACTAAGAGGCATGGGAAAAGCGAACCAATTCACACTAAAGTGTAACTGGTAGGTAGAGCTCGTTAGACTTTTCCAATTAGCACACAATTTCGTGGACTGTAGCGAGGAAAGTTTTTGGCCAATACTTACTATTTCGACGGCATAGTAATCAGTCGCATGTAAATAAGTCAAACACGTAGATGACATCACTTAAGGACCGATGGCCAATGACATCACAAATTGTGCTCAAGGCTGTACAGATCAACGAAGTCTATTCTGTTACCAAATAATAACGCAAATTTTGCATGCCTTTACTGATAGGCTTTTCGCCGAAAAAAAAGAAACACATTTTAATACGGTTTTTTTAAAGAGTATTATTTGTAATTTTATTTTATTGGCAAGTACGTTGAAATCGATAAATTATATTTATTAATTACACTACTGTGTTTACAATAATGAGCAGCAGAGAGATAACAATTGACTGCAGAGAAAACAAACAGCCAATGACTCCAAAAGTGGACATTTCATCGCGAGTAGCCTACAGTAAACATTTTCGTATTTTAAATTAAAATTTGACACAATTATGAAATATCTGCTTGAACGGTGTAATATAAATATGGCTGCGACAGCGTACAAATGAAATGAGGTCAAGTGTACACGATTTGAACACCATCCAAATCCTCTTCGCAAGGAATAAATGACCACTTCAGCTAACATTTGTAAATGTCAAGAAACAATTTGTCCTTTCTTCGATGTCGCATAAACGACGTGTCTGTAAACATGGTTACCAATAAAAGTATAATCTTCGCGTAATATGTTATCATAATTTGTCGCAGGGATCATGTGAATTATCTCTTATTGCATTACTTAATATTTCACAGCAGTGGCGGAGAATAATTTATTTATGGACACAGTCCTCTGTTTGGTACCGTTAACCGGAGTAACTTTGTCCATTTCGGGGGTTGCTTTGACCACTGGAAATGTTAGTTTTGGGGTCTTGTGAAAAATAAGTAGATAATTGGAACTTATTATTTAAAATAAATTCTTTTGAACATATAGTTAACTTTTAAAACTTTCCTTGCAAAACAACATAAAGACCAACATTTTGGGTGGGGCAAAGTTACCCCACAAGGTCAAATCCCGGTTTACGGTATATATTCCTATTTAAGAATAACGAAATTTAATTCCTAACCTAGTTAATGGTCACGCTCCTATTTAAATACTCTTTTTAACTACATTCTAAACAAAATGTGTAATAGTATAACTGATTGACTTACAAACTGATTGCTGGCGTAAAGTTCCAAGCAGTTCTTTACCACACACTTGATTCTTTTGGCTGGCGCGCCTGATTCTTGTGTTAATTGAAATGCGATTTGCCCAAGTTCGGGTACGTATTTGTTTTATAAAGCGTTGTCCAACCTCAGATAACATGTCGATTCATTCACCTTTCTGCTCGTTAAGTTCGTGGGTTTTTTCCACCCACGGCAAAAATGAGAAACACAGTTTCTATCCCGATATGTTGACGTTTATCGATAATACAAATTGATACTGAGGTTTTAAAAAATTAGGAAATAACTTAAAAATTTTTAAAACAATAAATCAAACTTTGAAATCTGTGTGCTTTATAGAATTTTCTGTTGAAGAAAGCTAGAATATGCAATATGGTTCCCAAGTCAGTCAAAAGCTTTCTATGCTAGGATTGCATTATGTCATTGAAACGTAGAGAATATATCATCCCTTGAAAATGTTAGTCCTTTACAAGAACAGAAGTAGCACTAAAGTATCAGACAGGTAACGCCTTGAAATAAGAATCAATCGCAAATCTCTTATCTATGTAGATAATCAGTGGTTCTGAGCCCAATTTAACTTTGCAGCAGTTACAAATGCAATTTGTTCCCGTGGGTTTATTGTTTGCTGTTATTGAAACTTACGTCTCGTCCACAACGAGATCATTAGAGACAGCGACACACATCTTTACACGACAGAACTGGGAGAGTACTCGGTCATGGCATATTTAAGGTACCAGACCAGCATTCGTCTGGAGCGATTTCGGGAAACTGTGGAAAACAGAAATCAGGATGACCGGAGTCGATTATCAAACCCGTCACTACTTAAGCTATTTTAGAGAATGCAGTTTTTAAAATCCTGAAAGGGAGAGATTCTGCAAAACTGTTACATAGAAATGTTGAAAATTGTAGCATAATTTTTTGTAATATATGTTTTTATAATTCTGGCTAGTTATTGACTCTAAGAAAATTAAATTAAGTCGATAATTATCTAAAGTTATAAAAACATATGTTTAAGGCTACGAAGTACAAACATTTCCAACATTTCTATGTAACGGTTTTGCAGTATCTACTCCCGTTCAGGATTTAAAAAATGAAACTTGCAAGAACAACGTAAATAGGAACCCGTGACCTTAAATAGAATGCTAATACATGTTACCTTTGCGCCATCTCGCTCGGTTTCGTTCCCACTGGAAACATCTCATGTCAGGATATCGCGCACACTGATCTAAAGAATCACCGTTCTTAACAACATAGCAAGGATAGTTCACGACGTTTCCTAAAACGTTCATCCACCCCACGTGGTTCACAACGGTTTCGGTTAGGCAGCGAACTGCAACCGCAGACGCCTAGTGGCTCGGTCGCTTTCAACAAGGAACTTCTCGCACATGGGCTAACCTTGTTGCCTTTATTCCAGCATATTTTACAGTTCCACACACACGTAATATGTCCGCAACTTGCCTGTACTATAACTGGAGTATCCTGCACACAATGCCACTTCATATTTGGCGGGCGATTCTTCCAGCGTAGAAAGACCTTGCTGTAGTACGCTGATGCGGTAGTTTTCCACTGGATAACTAACTAACCATTTACCGTGTGGGTAAAGAGTTCTTGGACGAACCTATACATCTTGTTTCTTGTGCTGAAAGTTTGATTTAGTATTTCTAAATTACATTTAGATTAGCGGTTCTTGTTAGTAACGCTGTACAAGGCCAGCAAAAAAAATTTTGGACATTGTTAGGGAATAGTGAATTTTGAATATGTTCTGCCTTCTCTCAGGGGAATAAAACCCGTTATCTAACACCATAAAAATAATTAAGTGCGTATAATGGTACCAACAGTTGAAATGATTCATAAGGACGAAAAGAAACACATACTATATTCCGGGTGAGTGTTTTATCGCGAGATAACGAAATACGTGAAAAAACCACGCATAGGATTAAAAACTGAAAAATACGTGTTAAATTTTTTAAAATGCTATCAGGCCATTGTAGACCCCTGACCCGACCTCCAGAATGGACTTTCAAATCTTATAAAGGAACCTCTATTTTATTACAGATTAGGAGTCACAAAAAAAAACTTTGTTGTTTACTTTTTTCGTTGTGTGATAAATGGCACTGTAATCGAAGAAAAATTGATAGTACGTACATGAATGTTGGTAATGCGTTACTTTCGTACCCTATTTAAAACTTTTTTTGTTGCTTGCGTGTGATGGCACTGCAACCATGGCGTGGAGGTCGGAGAGTCAATTAAGTCAACTTTGATAAGCTGTTTTGAAACATTCATTTATTCATTATTTTGCTTGATTTCATTGCGTGCACGTCGTACCTTATTTATTACGTTCCTTCACAACCTGACTGCTTAGTTAGAACGCAGGATACTACGAAAGTAGAGACAATTGAAATTGTTTAATTTATAGAGGAAGTGGCAGAAATGTTGAAATACTGTAAAATTTTAGGCACAATGTTTTGCAAACATGGTGTGATCACGTGTTTCTATTTTCGGGTTATTTAACAGTCCTTCACCGAGGAAACTGCACAACCACGAAGAAGGAACTGTCGGAGAACAGTTGCTTGAGAGAATAATTAAATTACAATATTAGTTGAATTGAATCATAACCCCCAACATTAGCACTTGGCAATTAAATCGTGAATCGGTAATCAGACTATAACTTGCCAAATTATGAAACGTAGAAATCATCATCCCTTTTATATTTCCCTCCGTCAGGAACTTCATGTCAATGATTTCCAGAACCAGGAAAAATTTTGCCTGGTCGCTTCAGAAATTACAGAAATGACCTAATTTCTTTGCCAGAGTATTATTCTCTGACGTGTTGACTTTATGAACAAAGGACGATTACTCGACACAGCTTGTGTTACTGGAATGTGAGAAACTCACGTTGCTTTCATGAAGTTGAACAACACCCGTCTGAGGAGTGTGAATGTATGGTGCGGAATAATGGATTACAAACTCATTGGTCCATTATTTATCGATGGTAATTCAAAGGGGTGATAAATGTTGAAACATATTTGGAGGACGATCATCGGTTGAAAAACTTCCTCTGGACTTGCGACAAATAAAGAGGTTTCAGCATGATCTACTTTATCATATCGATAGAAAGTTATGTATATATGAACACATACACGAGGTTGTACCGAGAAGGAAGCAATATTCTGAGAGGTGACAGTACTGGTCATTGTGATCAAACATTTCATATGAACATTGGGCCAATGTCAATATGGGACGGTTTTTGAGATAGCCCCATTTGAATGTAAATATTGATAAACTCTAAAGTTACTGTTATTGTTTTATTTGCAGTTACGTTCCTCATTGTAGCGACAGGTTATATCACAATCAAGGAGGCAATACATTGTCATGGGAACGTGTTTACATGCACTGCTAACCGATTAATGTGGGCTGTGAACTTTAACGTAAAGTTTGACATGACATGGCATAAAATGGTTGTGTACTGTAAGCTTGTTATTACAGTTAAAAAAAAAATGATAAGTGTGTTATTCATTATGAATCTCAGTTTCCTTGTAAATAAAACAAGCAATACACGTACATTCATAAGTGTAATGAGTGAGCACTGTGGTATATAGACTGGACTGATTACAGTGATCTGACTGGCCTGAACCAGTTTCCACTTTCTGCTGGGTTAGTCTACACCGGCTCACCTGAGCTGCGTGTGGGGAACTGAGGGGTTGCTGTGAAATCTGGCGCGGGGTATGCAAGCAAGACGCGACCCTCCCGAACATGATGAGAGCGCGAGTAAGGGCAGTGAGGAGCGGCAACTCAGAGGGAGTGTCGATGAGACCTCCCACTTTCTCGCGTGGTCACACGCCAGCCCCGTCCAGCCCTTGCAAGCCGGCCGGCATTCGTGAGGGCCCTTCTTGACCCCGTTGCTGGCGGCTGACGTCACCCCCCGCGCCTCTGACCTACACCTACTTCCACTGATGACCACCCTGTTGAGCTGCCGGCCGCCTTGCACAACACTGCTCGCCTTCTGCACTTGGCAGCCTCGTTTGTGGGTCAGCTACCCCCTCCAACACTACACGTCATACTTCATTCCCTAGTAGCAGTTACGCTCAGTCAAACAAAACCTTCTCACTAGTACCTCCATTTATTATTTCAGAATAAAAACGTAATAAATTATACTTCCAAGCAAGTTTTCTTTTATGAGTTATACACAGCCAGAATTTTTTGATACCATTAATGGCAGATATTTATGAAGTATCTATGTTACATGTTGATTTCTAGAAAACACGCCAGTTAAAAGTATGTCACGTTTACGTTGTCTTGCCTGGGGCAGGGTAACACACCCGAAGGCAAACCGTAAACTTAAGGGGTTGCCACAATTACGCAGACATGAATGACCATGCACGCCATCCCAATCCATAAGTGCAGGCAGTGAAGATGTCTCTTGAATTAGAATGCCACGATTAGGTTGATGGGTGTAGTTGGTGTGACTTGTTATAGAGGGCAGTAAAGTAGGTCACCATTACTGTTTATGAACTTTGTTTATACTTCTTTTTCGAGCATTTTCTTTACATTAAATGAAAACAAAGATTCTCATTGGTCAACAGACTGCATGACGACACATGTTGATGATGCTGTCTGACGAGTCGCGTCAGCCAAAGTTCGGAGTTGGAGAACTTTCAGAGCGAACTGGTCTGCATCAACCATCTGCACAATAAACCTCTGACTTCGTAGGTCACGTGAACAATTCATCCTATCAGAAACCAGATTGGGGTCTGCACCGTCAATACGGCCTGCATGGTCAGACAGGTCTGCATAATTGTAGCAGACCCTTGAGTCCGTAGGCGTCTGCCGTTCCCTCAGACGACATCGAATGAGACCTTACAACGGAGCAGCGTCAAAATTCAAGGGCAAGGAAAACGGGAGAACCCTGAGAAAACCAGCCGGACAACAACAATCTCCGTCACGTTTCCCAAATGCAAAAAATCCGGAACAAACCCTACCAGGAATCGAACACGATGTTCGAGGAGATGGTCTTACCACTACACCGCCGTGGCTTCCAAGAGTTTTAATATTTAAAATCAATAAATGACAAAGTTATTATATACGGCAGCGTTATATTACAAGTTCCACGTTCAATAAATTTGTTTGAGTGAGTGATGTTAAGAATTGATGAATTGAGCAGTACCTAATTTTAACGTTGATGATTAATTCAATCACCGTGGCTGCAAACTTAGTAAGCACAGCCGTTAAGGGCGTGGTTCACCACAGGTTTCAACGTTTTTTTTTTTTTTTTTTTAATTTTTATATTTGTACCAGATATTATTTTCCTTTTTTTAGACAAAAATTGTGATTAAATCTTCCTCTTCAAAAATTATTTTATCTCTCATAGTTTTCGCGCAATGAATCGTAAACGTCAAAATTTGTACTTTACGGTTTTATGTACGCCACTAAAACGAACTGACTTACCAAACCGAAAAAATTCACAGTATAACAATGTTGTAGGCTGTGAAAAGACACATATAAAAACAAAAAATAAAAGATTTTTGTATTTAACAAAAATGCTAAACTTTAAAATGAAAATTTAAAAACTTAATTTAAAAAAATACAAAATTCTATTTATTTTTGTTTTTATATATGTCAAATCATAGACTACAACAGTATTATACACTGTGATTTTTTTTTTCGGTTTGGTATGTCAGTTGGTTTTGGTGGCGTACATAAAATCGTAAAGTGCAAAATTTGACGTTTACGACTCATTACGCGAAAACTATGAGAGATACAACAATTTTAGAAGAGGAAGATTTGGTCAGAATTCATGTATAAAATAAGGAAAAAATATCTTATAAAAATATGAAAAGACGTTGAAACCTGAGGTGACAGCGCCCTTAAGGGCATCGCCTACCTCAGAACTCCGGTGGCAGCAACGATAGACTTTTTCATGTTAAATTATGTTCGGTGGGACTCAGTTACGTTTTGTAATATCGCTTCCGGACAGTTACTATCTTCTGCATCGAGAAAAGTAAAATTTTGCTAAGTGAATAAAATTGCAAGAAAAAAATTGCGAATAGATATTTTCGAGTGTTTTCAGTACCTATTAATTTTTTTTTTGCTTACAGTTTTCAGGGTATTGAAAAAAACTGCGTGGCACCGAGATGAATAATAACGCCAGTGGTAGCGTATATGTAACTTCAACAGATACTGAACCACTCCGAATATAATTTAGCGTGTAAAACCCTATGCTTGCTCTTACCGTGGTTCTGCACCCTTAACGCAAACGACTGTTTTCCCAACAACTCAAACGAGTTATTTTATGCATTTATGTAAAGTAGATTGTAATGAAGTGAAAAAACACTTTTGTGCTATAAAACGGCTCTAAAGTTGGCTTGTTTGTTAGTATTTCACCCACGTCACATCTTGACAGTGCATCGACGTTTACTTTCATAAACATAGCATGTGTTAAAGTACGTTCTCGGCATGACTCTGAGAGCATAGGTCCGGACGGTGGTGCGAAACCCCTTATTGACTGGTTAGTCAGTGCTACTAGCTTAAGTGGTTTCGATTTAAAGCTGTGTTCCTAATACCCGCACTCGCTCTCCCACTCACACTTCAACTCATTCTCAGAGTTCCTAGAAATCATTTTGAAATACTCACACACTCGCTATCAGACGCTACTCTCAACTTTGTAAACGCTGGTACCGTGCTACCAGTTGGTTTCCACAGTGACTAGAGCACTCGTCTTCCACCAAGTCGATACGGGTTGATTCCCGGCAGGGTCGGTCCCTAGATTTTTGCATGGGGAATCGTACCGGACGATATCGCTGGTCGACGGGTTTTCTCTGGGATTTTTCCTTTTCCCCGCAGCTCTTACTCCGGCGTATCTCTATTATAGGGCCTCATTTCTTGTCTTTTTTCGGGGTAAGCTGATGCCAATGGGCGACCAGCGGCCCCTTTCATTCGGGTGCCTTTCTACACTTACATAATGTCACCCCTCACCAGCGCTAAAGACGTAGATGTTAAGTACCGGCCAAAATATCTTCGTACTATTCATCATGCTACCCGTGAAATAATTTAATAAATATATGCCGTATCTGAGAATATTCCGTATGCAAAATATGAGAGCAGAAACAAATTAACATTATTCCGTGGAATACACGTAGAGAGTGCATAGAGCATGAATTTATACAAACACTCGTTACATGCACTTGCGCGCTCGCACTCACGCATTCACACTCTGCATTACGTAACAGCAATCTTTCATGATGTCACTTCCGAGTGAGAGTGCGCGAGTGCGAATTCGTGTTTTATTTGTAACACGGCCTAAGACCGGCTCTAGTCGCGGAGACAGGGACTTAACCCGTTGAACAAAGTCATCTTCACTTATACAGCTTTCACAAGGTGATTTCATACAAAACCCATTTTGCGGGCTTTGAAAAGCGTAGAGGTGAAACAGATACAATTTTTTTCCCTCTAAATTCCTGTAATAATTAAATGTCACGAATGGAATTTTTGGAAGAGGCATATATTTTAGGGTAGCTTTTCAGTCTTGTCAGCAAAAGGGTTAGTTTTACCTGGAGCATAAGTTGTGATATAGCGTGGTGTGATAAGTATTTCTTCATGTATAACTTAAAACGTTTTTTTCAACGCGTTAATATAATAAAAGTAGACACACTTCAAACTATGTCTCTATCGTAATAAAAATACCACTAGCTTATTAAAAACGTGGTCGCCAGCTCTTCAAATGTGGTGGAAATGGTTTTCAGCATTGGTGCAGTTGGAAAAATACCAGCCGTAAACGTGGCAAAAAACTATAAGAGACCTGTGTTGGACTTTAACACATACTTTCCACAAATAAAATAAAAAGGTCACAGTTTAAAGTCCCATTGGAAAACTCTTCTACGAAGAAACTGCACGCGAGTTCAATAATATGCGCTTAAAGGCGAAGCGATGTTTAACGCACGTATTGGAGTCGACTTATCGCCTTCCTCGTTTCCACGCCTCAAACGACAAAAACAGTTAATGTCCACATAAGTCTAAACTACTGTTGCTTGAAAGAGATACATAAAAATGACAGTGGCACGGATATTGTATCTCTTTAAACAAAGTGGGTTCGTGGTTTACACAGAACCAAAGCACTCGCCTCCCTTCAAGGCTAACCTCGTTAAATTTCTGGTGGTGTCGGTCTCCGCGTTTTCGCACGTGAGAATCGTGCCGAACGATGCCGCTGTTAGACAAGTTTTCTCGAGGATCTCCCGTTTTCCCCGTCCCTCTTATTCCGGTGTCTCTCGATTATAGGGCCTCATTTCATGTCTTTTTTTCGGGGTAAACTGATGCCAATGGACGGCCAGTAGTAAGTCACTCTCCGGGATATGTGGTACCCCGGGTCTCGACTATCCTCCTCGTACGATATTTATTTTTGTAACAAAAGATAATCAGGAATTTTCACTATCAGCAACATGTGAACATATCCCGCTACTTATCGTAACTCCGTCATGGGGGGGGGGGAGGAGGAGGTGCTGTGAAGTTAAGATTAAGTGACAGACCAACTAAGGCTGGGTGGAGGGCCGCGCGGCGCGTCTCGTTCTGCTCGTATTCTTCCTGTTCTGACGTGTCATTGTCGTTATTTTATTGTCCAACCTTTTTCGATTCATGACAAGGTTCCCTAGTGGAAATGATTTCTTTACCAGTTATTGAACAACCGATAAAAAAAAATAATAACTTCTCGGTAAATTTGTTTAAAACATTTACTTGGAAAGAAAATCTAC
>PNEQ01051786.1:85366-111980 GCA_003012365.1 Medauroidea extradentata
ATATATATATATATATATATATATATATATATATATATATATATATATATATATATATATATATATATATATATATATATATATATATATATATATATATATATATATATACAGAATGAGTCAGAACGAAGAGTGTTAATTTTGTGTGGCGATAGCTCTCACAAAAACTTCGTCGAAAATATTTTTTTCTACTTGTCCTTAGCCCTGAAAATATACGTTTATGTTAAACTATAATTAAAATTTTAAAACTACTTAATATTAAATAACGAAATATTGAACAGTGTCTAATAGATGACGTTTCTTAGTTCTATGTAATTTTGTTTGGTAATATAATTGTCCCATCATTGTTCAAATGGTATTTGCTTATAATTTTCAAGCACTCCGTCGTAGTTCATGTTGAACTGCATAAAAATCAACATGCTGGCAAGATTAACAGAAAATGTAGTGTTGTCGGAAATCACTAGAGTTGGCTATTTTCGAGAGAATTATATGTCAAATATTGGCATTTGTATGAACGCCTGAGATATATGCAAGCATCGCGACTGTCCTGCAATGCAGGGTAACGAAACATTTAGGCGTGCCGCAATTCTGCTTTAATCACAGAATATTTGTAACGAGGTGAAATTGCAGTGTTATAAATAAAACACATTAGTTTAAGGTAAAGTTCATCGAAGTTTTAAAAAATCGCAAAACAACTGAACCTTGATTGCTACGTTCGAGTGGACGCGTCCAAACTGTTACACAAAGCGAGCACAATGCACAGCGAAGTAAAGTATTTTATTTGCGATGTAACAAAATGTGTTAGTTGGTACGCAGACTGTAATTATCGCTAGTAACAATTGCCTCAACACTTAAATACGTTTACTATCGAATTATTAATACAGACAGTAAATATTGTAGCTTGATAAAACTGTGTGCGAATATGCGATGCACAGTGTACTGTAATGTATTTAGCTTTGTAGCACTGTCATGAACTGATACGTACATTGTCTACCATGCAGTCTAAAACTTTTTCCTCAATACCCAGCTGGCAAACGTTCGTGTCGTGCATTGATACGCCCTGATATTACGCGTGCACTTTTGGTCTCATAGAAGCGGCGATTAACAGCCATGAATATTTGCGCGTTTTTATGATTATCTACTTCGTGCAGCAGCTGTATTGCGCAATGTTTTTTCGTACGTTAATACTTTGTAACTAAGTTCCTCGTTACTCCACTTCAGCATAGCTACTGTGTGTCACTACTTATATGTGTGTAGCAGTTTCAAGTTAGTAAATATTCATATATGATAATATAGCACTATGCTAGCACTCAGCATGACCGATTGTTCGGCAATAGGTACTCAAGCTAACTACCAGGCAATTGAATGAAATAGTTACAAATTATCCGTCAATCGTACACTAAACTGCAAACTGCATGGCGGGATCTATGTAAAATAGTTTTGTCAAATTATTGAAATGTCATTGCCAAACACGCATACTGTAATTTAAACTGATTATCATTGCAAAAAAAAACGTAACACTATTTGTAGGTTTCCTTAACATTGTTTTTAGTTTTTTTATAGTTAAGTACTTCCCAATTCTATTCTTTCTTATCTACTTGACTGATGTTGCAATTACTGAATATTTGAATCATTTAATATGGTTATTTGTTGCATAACTGTACTTTTTAAGTTAAAACGTAACGCTTTTCTAACTACACATTTTGTAATCTGCTTTAATAAGTCAGTAGACAATTTATTTAAGAGGACAATTTTTTTTTTCAAATGAAGGCATCCGCTTTACTGTTTCCTGTAAACTGCGTTTACTCCATCCACATTACAAAATCATACATTATTACAGCAGTCGAAAACACAGCATTGCGACACGCCTATTTGTTTGGTTGTACTGCATTGCAAAACAGTAGCTATACCTGTATATGTTTTAGGCGTTCAAAAAAATGCAAATATTAGAGAAACTGTCTTCTAGAATCTGGCCAATTCTAGCAATTTCCGATAAGACTACTTTTTTTTGGTAATCATACCCGCCTGTATAATTTTAAGTAGTTCATTAATTACGGTGGAGTGTTCGAAAATTACCAACAAAAATATGGAATCGTGCCCCATTTGAACAATGATGGGACAAATATATAGCCACTAAACTAAATTACTTTGAATGAAAAAATGTCAGCTACTAGACACTCTTCAGAGTTTCTTTATTTACTATATAGTAGTTTTTGAAATTTCAATTAAAATGTAATTATTTCAAAGTCCATTTTTCAGGGTAGCATTACTCCCGCTATATGCACTTTAGGAACAGATGAAAACATATTTTGGCATAGTTTTTTTGTGATCTGTTATGAACTTTGAGAACTATCACAACGCAATATTAACACACTCCGTCTATATATATTCGTAAATCACATGAGTGGTAGACAAACGTGAAAAGAAACATTATTTGTTGGAGAACATTAATTTGTCCGCCAAAGGCGCAGGGACAAACACAAGTGCGCAAATTTGAATAGCTCTCGCTCCGAGGTGCCAGTCTATTTTCCATTGGCTGAGTGGATGAACGATAGCCACCAAATTAAAAACAAAATATCAGGACAAATGGTAGTGTCAGGTTTTACGTCGCATGCGTAGATCGTCAAACAAGGCACATTTTTACTACATATGTTCGAAATTCCGCCCTTCTACCTCAACGCATGTTGTCTCGCTCTCTTTGAAACACTTGTGGTGCCTCACGCAGCTGTTAAAAGCCACCGTAATACGTTGTTTTAAGTCCAACTTTGTTTCAACTGGCGTGACGTAGACTTGACTCTTAGACTTGTATTCCTAAACGTTTTTATAAGGGTTTAGGTGCAGCCAAGACTTATCGGTGTCTAATCTGTGACTTTTCCTTGGCTTAAACTAACTACGCATGCTCAGTACCTACGCTTAGCCCTACAGGCGGCTACACACGTTACAACGTATTTTACCGCTTGCTGGAAGAATGTAATTGTTAATAAAAATAGAGAAAAAACAGTCGAACCATACAGAAAATGAAACTCTGCGGCAGCAAGAATACTAAGTAATAATCCACTAGAATTTTAAAAGCCCAAATGGTTCAGAATTAATAAATTTGTGATTTTCAAAGCATTTTAGTATAAATACATTATTTTCAGGCGCCATTGCTTAACTCATTCGGTAGTTTAGACGCTAAGGCCTCGGGTTCGATTCCAGGTCACTGCGAATTTTTTTTTTTTAATTTTTGTATATTATGTAGCACACAATAAGGTAAAACTTAAATTAATATTTATTTTCATGAATATAATTTCTAAGCATTAAAATAACTTAATAATAAAAAAAAATAAGTTGACATGAATAATAAACCATTATTGAAGAATAGAAAATCCCCCCCCCCTTTTTTTTTGTAAGCCGTGTGTGTCATCAAGGAAACAACTTCTGGCGTACGGAATTAAATTACTTTACTTTATTTATAAAAATGGGCGTACAATCAATAAGCATCTCTTGTAAACCGGCCTACTTAGAAAATATTCAAATGCAATTGTTGTATGCTGCTGATTTAAAAACACTTATGAGATACGATACGTTTAACTTACATTCACAAGATTTGACTATGTCGTAATTTACAAAAATTCCAATATTTTTTTAGTGGATTTCCGAAATAAAATTTTTACTAGTGAAATAAAACTAAATTGGTTTACAATTTTACGTGATGTATTCGTTGCGCATAATCTGCGTTACGCCGTGTTTAAAAAAAACTTGTAGAAATTAAATGTGTTCACGATATATTCACCTACGAAAAAAATTTGAAACTGTGACGGAATGTTTTCCAAACAGCTAGCGTTCTACAAATAGAGTATTAACCAAAATTGTAAAAAAAAAATCTCCAATTTTATGCCGTTGTAATTCAAAATTTACTTAAATATATAAAAACAATTCATAGATTCGGAAAATTCTAACATAAAAAGCTGTTTGTAGGACAGAAAATCTGCTCGCTGGTTAAACGCCTTGTGCATAGAGACGATATGACATTTAATAGGCGTACCATTGCCCTTATTAACGTAATTATTTTCTGTCCTTTGTCAAGAGAAATATATCAACGTAGGTGGCCACATTTATAAAATTACATTATTTTCAACAACGCGGATAGTTTAATTTTTAAAGTAATCACACATGTACACTAATCTGCGATTGAGGTGTTCATATATCGAGAAGGTACAAGCTTAACTAATAAGATTACTTTCCTCAGTGTGAGTGCTAATAAACAAAAAAAAATCACACTGATCATGTATATATATCTAAACATACGAAACTATATCTTTGTTTGTTCATGTGATGCTATCTTCTAAGACTGTAAAATCTACAATAATTGGAACTAATTAAATCAAAGTTTGGACAATCAGGTTTCTGAACTGAAATTTTCTTAGAGTCGCCCAGTAGTAACAGAAAAAAATGTATTCATGACATGAAATCTAGGAAATTAGAGGACGTTCATTATTATACACACTGAATCGTCAAATAACATGAAGTACACAGTTACCATCTTAGTTATGCAGAGCAGAGAGTGATAATCTAACGTGGCGATAGCTTATGAAAAATAAGTCGAAAATATGTCCTAAGATTTTTCTGTTAAGTTAACTATAATGTTAACCTAAAAATAACGACAAAATGTAATTTCTTAAAATATAAAGCAAAATAACCCTCTGAATAGTGTCAAAACAAGTAAAGATCAGGTAGCTCATTTCGTTCAAAGAAGAAAATTTTTGAAGTCATTTTTAAACTATAATTAATTTCACTGATATATTAAAATTACATTTTCATAAACTTCTCCACGCGATACTAAAACAGTGTATCCTGAATCATCCTGTCTTAGAAACTGAATATGATATACACAAAATATGTTAATATTAATTCGCTGTATGGATTGCTGCATCTGTATCGAGTTTAGTGTATTCCAGATGCATGGTTAGTGTAGATATCTCATGTGATCAAGAAAACATGTTAAACTGGCCACCGTTTTGATAAACAACACATTTTTTTAAAAGTACAAAAAAGTCATGTCACTTTTCTACCTTGGGACGTTGCTCAAAATTGTTTCGCATTAATAGTAGCTGTAAATAAAGAAATTTGTTGCGATAAATTCCAAGTAATAAATATCTACGTAACATTTAACTAATATTTACTTAGAGTTGATAATTACGGAATATAAAAGTGGTATTAAAGTGCCTCAAATTCATCCCACGTGTCCAAAGTCCTCCTTCACTCTTACGATAAGTACTATAAGTTCGACGAAGTTCATACAAAGATTATCTTCGATATCTCGTGTGATCAAAAATGTCCCAATGACCGCCATTGCACGAATAAGAACATGGCATGAATAAAATATATAAAAGTCGTCACCTTATTGATTACTGTGTAGATTTTGCTAAAATGAGGAAAAAATGGTTATTCAACGCGTGTGTTCAAAAAAATAATTTTTAGATATCTCATTCAAAAAACATTTAAATAACTGACATTATGAATATATGTGCAAAGTACATAAAAGCCAAGTCAACTTAGTCTATTAGGTACTATATTTGTACCAAGTTTGATTACATTCATTTCGCATGTTCGAAAATTTTTTTAAGTTGGTGGAGAAATTGAGAAACACACAAACGGACAAGGGAAAGTAGACTCAAAGAAAAGGAAAAGAAAAAAGCCTTTGTGACCCTGCATACGTGTACACGTCACTACTTGGGCTGTCTGCTAAGGGTGCCGATTGGCGTACACAGTTTCGACCGTTACAAGATTATTAGAAAACTGCTCAATACACATAAGTGACCTCTGCTTAGAAATATCAATCTAAGAACGTTACACATGTATGTATCAATTACAGGTTCACCAGTAATCATTAAGGCTCGGTTTCAGTCGTCATATTGAACTTTATTATTTTACGCTGTTTTGGAATTCTCCTATACCGCAAATTCTATTTACATTGAGCTACAATACAAGCATGGCAATAGAGCTAGTAATGTATAGTTAGGTCGCAATTTGTCGGGAAAATTATGAATGTAAAATAATTTGTCACACAGATTGTGGCGTAATTATAAGTTAACAGCTAAATCGCAGTGTCTATACTGTAACGAAATGTAAACAGAATTTGAGGTATAATCGCATATTTAGTATTTTTCTTCTTAGAATTCCAAAAATCGAAAAATAATGAAATTCAATACGGCGACTAAAACCCGAGCATAAAGCATATTGCCAAACACTCTAAATGGCAAAAAATGGGTGTTTTTGGGGTGATTTTTAAGCATTAAACCTTGGTGCAGAATCACTTGTAGTGTAGAGACGTGTACAACTCACCTTCATCGTCAATATTACATTAATGTCTTGTAGAGGTAAGTTGTCGTCGAGAAGACCAAACGCCAGTTAGAGACTTGCACCTAGAGACTAGGGTAATGCGTGATGCGCGTTATGTCCAAGGAGGTTACATATATAACCTCCTTGGTTATGCATTTCAAAGTCTCGAACGCGCAAACGACATCTACCCAGACAGCCACTTCAAAAAGTGAACTTGCTTTTTTTACTTTGCACAAGAGATGGTCATTTTATTTTTAATGTTTTTACTTGGAAAGGTATATTAGGTAATTTTTAATCTTTATTACTATATTTATGATTACTTCAAGTTTAAAACAAATTAAAATGTAATACATTACGTTTTAAATGTAGAAAATAACGTGTTTTTGTTAAATACCTGTTGAAAATCACTGCTACTTGTATCATAAAAAAGCACTGCCCAGCATCGCCTTCATTTGTTTATATCCTCACACGGGATGGCAAATAAAAAGCCCGATACTTATCCGATACCATCTCATGACGTTTAGGAATACAGTCGCGCATTAGGTCTCGGCCGTTGTTTTTCTAGTACCTGAGATGGTAGCACTTATGTAGTACCGCATATTTAGAAATACCGGCCTCAGGCCCCACAGAAAATAATCGAGAGGATATAGGTCCGGTGAACGAGGGGGCCAGGTGACCGGACCACCACGTCCAACCCACCGTCCAGGACAGGCGTCGTTCAGATGTCGCACAGCACGTGCGTAGTGGGTTGGGCCACCGTCATGCAGAAACCATATGTTGAAACTGACGGCTAGTGACACATCATCTAGCAAATCCAGGAGGACGTGTTGCAGAAAATTGAGGTACGCATTACCGTTGAGTTTATGGGGTAGGACATGTGGCCCAATCAAACGGTTGTGAACAATCCCTGCCCACACACTTACTTGAAATCGCCGTTGGTGTACTGCGAAGTACATTGCGTGCGGATTCTCGTCATTCGACACGTGGTTGTTTCTGCTGTTAAAAATACCGTCACGTGTAAACATTGGCTCGTCGCACGACAACATTTTCTTTATTTTTGTAGAATACTTCCAATTGTAAATATTAAAATACATTTAATAACGAAGCATCTTTTAAGTGAACTTTACTTAACAATTCAGATGTAAAAAACATGAGTTAATTATGTAACATTTTTGTACAATAACTAGCTGTCCCGTTGCGGCTTCGCCCGTGTGTACAATAGAAAGAGTAACTAACTTTTAATTACGTATTAATTGATGGTGTTACTATATTCTCTGTATATCTTTAAAATATGAAATACGAAGCTAGTTGTTAAACAATACAACAAATACAAACAGCTTTATCCAGTCCATGGTCGTAGAAGTACAGGTCTGGACACTCGCCTATCTACCAATGTATTTTGCTTGACCCCCTTGTTGTTTGGCTGTAGTTCATCAAGTTACCGAGAATATTGTGTTTTATTGGCGCTTCAGTTAGGGCGGTCGGACTCAAACTCCACCCAATTTTTCCATTGTTAAAGTTATAAAGTAAATTAAGATTGCTGGAGCCTTTCTTAAATTTGTGAGCGAAGGAAATATTTCGTAAATTGATAAAAAATACGTTTTAATAAATTGAAAGGAAGTCGGCGGAGTTAAGAGTCCGACCGCCCTAACTGAAGCGCCAATAAACAACAATATTCTCGGTAACTTGATGAACTACAGCCAAACAACAAGAGGGTCAGGTTTCCAGGCGAGTGTCCAGGCCTTTTCTTCTACGGCCGTGATCCAGTCTACTTCGCTGAGCGTACTTTAATTGC
Source organism: Medauroidea extradentata (assembly GCA_003012365.1). NCBI lineage: Eukaryota > Metazoa > Arthropoda > Insecta > Phasmatodea > Phasmatidae > Medauroidea > Medauroidea extradentata. Next base: position 93,486 of record PNEQ01051786.1, read on the forward strand.
AGAACTTTTTTTTTCAATTAATATTTGTTTCTCCATGATAATAAATAACTGTATTTTGTAGAGCAAAAAAAAAAAAAACATATCGATGCAACTTTTGAGTTATTTCTCCGTGGTCAACATTCACTTTTCGGTAGTTCTGTAACATTCGACTACTTTTCACACCCGTAATTGTCAAATTTCGAAAAATCCTGAGTTAAGTTTTTAGATATTTACGTAAGCTTCATTTTAAAGCTAAAACCACCTTGATATCTCAAATGGTTTGGGAGATACGGATAATTACTTGGAAACACGTTTTATTTTTTTACCAGCTTTCAAGGACGAATATTGAAGAATCCTGAAATAACTTTTTAGGTATTTACATAAGCTTCATTTTAAAGAAAAAACCACCTCGATATCTCGAATGGTTAAGTAGATACGGATGATTAATTGAAAACACGTTTCATTCTTTTTACCGGCTTTCAAGTACGAATTTTGCAAAATCGTAAAACTACTTTTTAGACATTTACATGAGCACCATTCTGATGCAAATATCATATCGATATCTTAAGTGGTTTACGATAAATATAGGATTTATTGAAAACACATTTAACGGCTTTTCACCCCCTTAATTTCCGGATTTCGGAAAATCTGAAAATTATGAAATATGTATTTGCTTAGGCAATGTTCTGAAGTAAAAATATTAACAATACATCATCAGAAAGTTATCGAGAATTTCGCGAAAACACGTTTTGCCCCTTTTCACCCCTTTAAATTTCGATTTTCGAAAAACCCTTCTTTAGTGGGTGCCTACGCCGTGAGGGGAAGCTACGTTGAAAATTTCACGTTTCTAGGTACAGCGGTTTGGGCTGTGCGTTGATGAGTGAATTATTGAGTAGGGCACTTCATTTTATATTATAGTGATTGCTTGAAATTTTGATGTATCAAAACCGCATAATACGTAGAGTACATACACCGAATATATTGTCTGTAGTGTAGTTGTTTTTGAACATACACGAGAAGTCACGATTTTTAAAATATATTCTCTGTAGTAATATTTTGTGACATTTGTTTTAGTGCTGCCAAAATTAGTTTATACCATATTATTTGAGTACTGTTATAATGAATGGCCTATTTAAAACAGTTATCCTTACAAACACTATAAGCTCTATTGGACATTGTACTTTTAATGGATTTCAAAACCTATTCATTTACTAATCAGTGTAATCTCAGCGTCACCATTACCAATAGTTATAACCAAGAAGAATAAGAATGTAGTGCACGGCATCCAGTGTCACTTCTTTTCCTTACAAACGTTCACTTCGAACAACAAAATTAATTTCAACATGACCGAACATTAAAAAAGTAATGCTTGCCATTCGTATAAGTACATTAAAATAAATGCGTTTGTAAATATAAACACAAAATATATGTTTGCAGAAACCTATATCGGGCATTTATATCAAATGAGGAAAAAAAGTCCCGAACTGAATACTAGTGACAGCCTTGCCATCAGCTTGCACTTACGAGCGGTATGTATATAAAACGTCTTAACTGATACGTGCACACGTGCAAATTTAGGAAATGAACTGTGTATTATCCACTGTGATACCATATTGGTTAATAGGTGGCTCGGGATAATGTGAGCTCTTTTGAAAACCAATGTTTTATTTTTAGATAATATATACTTTCCTATCACTTATTTATATATAGAAAGCAACCTAAGTAACAATGAAAGTATATATATTATACCGAACTTAAAAATTAACTTCTACGGTCACATTAAATATTATTTTTTAACTGTTATACTAGGAAAGTTTGTCTTCAAATGTGCTTACTTTATTGCGAACCACCTATACATAACATCATGATTAAACAGACATTCGTTACTGAAACAATCAATCATAAAATCACTGCAGAGAGCAGGAAGTGTCTTAACACACATGTTAAACCATGAGAACTTTACTTTCGCCGAAGACGCCCGAAGTAGGCCACAATTCTCCCCTCCCTAATACTTACGTCAGAACACGCGTTATGAATGATGGAGAAAGATGTTTCGAGGTGTTTTAGAATTACAATGTTCGCAATATAAGTTTCATTATTACGTTTGACTTTTCACATACTAAGTACAACTGTTTGTTAATGATATATGTTATTATAGTTGTAGGATTCCATTTCGTTGTTATTTCATTGTAACATTAATTTTTCGTTGATAAATTGTCCGATGGAGGAGAGAAACTTCGGCAATATTGGGTTAAGGATTCGTTTCCCTTATTTCAGTTTCGAGGGCTTGCATCACTGGCATAGTGAAATGCAGTAAAAACTAAATTATATAACAGTGTTTTTTTTTAATAATATAAAATTGAAAAAAAAAATAATATGCAAAACTACAAATTTAAAATCCGCGAGTGAAATTTTAAAAAAATTATATTCATTGCAATATTTATAAAGACATTTTTACGCTGAAATTTTTTTTGTTTGAAAAATTGTTTTCAAAATTAATCCATTGAAAAAAAAAAAGAAAAACTAATTTGTACACTGACTCTTTATTCAAACACTTTGGCCGTAAAAAAGATAAAAAATCTAAAAAAAAAAAAAAAGATAGGAAGAGTCTTTTCAAGGCCAAGCAAGGGTGTTCTTGTAACTGATGTAAATAACTTAAGTAATTTTTAACTCAATGCTTTGAATCAAGACAGTATGGAGTCATACAATGCACACATTAACGAACGTGATTTATGAACTAACGCTTCTTTCGTACGTAAAAAAAAAAAAAATAATTGTAGTTTTTAATCTTATTTACACAACCAAAATTGGAATAAAGTAGTGATACTTAGAATACGAAAATTTGTAGGTACAAATTGAAGATATTTGTACTAAAATAACGTGGTGGTATGTAAAATTTTCCTCTAAAAACAATGTTTTTATAAATCACAGTAAATAGAACTCTCGACCTTAATAGTAACATCTAGAAAGGAGCTCGATTTAGTTACTTGACCTAATGCGATAGCAAACTCTAACTGCGCGATCGCAGCTTAATCAATTCGACAACATTTGAAAAAGATTGTTCTAACCGTAATATTTTAAGAAGAAAATAGTGATGAAGTTCGCGTATTTTACATATTTTTATAATGTTATAATATGCTGGAGCCAGCACTGAAAGTTAGAAAGAAAGTAAAGGCTTTTGGTCAACGCTTGAAGGTTTTTTTACCTTCTAAGAGTAACTGAAACGGAAGCAATGTGGGCGACACTGTTACGCGTGTCACGCGGATCACTAAACTCTCACTCAGTGTAGTCTATTCTTTATCGGATGTTATTTAAATATTATATAATTTCGTTTGTGGAAAGTATAACGTAAGTAAAACGTATGCGTCTGTCGCTATGTTTTACGAGTCAGATGTTTTTCTTGTTAGAGAATTATGGAAAAAGCAATTTTTAGCTATTATAAACGGCTCGAAAACCTTTTTAATAGACTTGCTGTATTTAAATATGCATTATTAATTTTTATTAACTATTACGTAGTATATAACAAAAATTATTTCATATTTTATTTTAAAGCAAAATTACTGTGAACTCGTTTACCAGTTTAGCGTAAACGACAACTTGCGTAGCATGCTACAACTTCTCTTAAGTGGCAGGCAAGGACTTATTTAAATATTGAAGTACTAAGTACTTGTGAGGATGCAGAGGTGAGCATGAAACAACGGTGGAATAAAAAGGCGGGAAAACAGGAGTACCTCGAGAAAGTCCGCCTGTCAACAACAAGGTCCACCACGTTTCTTTTTGGCAGCCAACCCGGATAGCTGTGGGACGAGACGGAGGCGACACTGTGATCCGGCAACCACCCCTTGGAAGTTCGTAACAGTTATGTCGTGCAGCTGTGGTAGAAAGGGTAGAAAGCAGGCTCAACCTTTTAGTAGACGCACTGAGTGCGGGAGAATATCAGATGTGTATCTGGTGGGGCATCACCACCCTGTTATATTCACCACCAAGGAAAATGTCTAGCAGCGCTGAAGGGGAGGTAATGAGAATACATAGTCTCGCACACTCAAGTCGATCTATACCACTTCGTAGGTCAGGACTTGAAATACCAAGCTTTCGCAAGGTGGCCAACATCCCCCCTCCACTACCTCAACGCACCAGGGATTCTTACAGCGAGGTTCCGGGCTGACTTCCAGAGGTCTGTATATTCCCCGGCATGTGGTGTACCTCCAGGCAGATTGCACGTCCCAACTGGGGCTTGCGGTGTTCGGGTAGATCTCACGGACGAGCCAATTTCACTGAAGGGGGTGAATCTGGGAGACCCGGGGGGTCGTCTTGTCCATAGATGAAAACTCAGTTGTACGGTACTTCGGGAGGTTAACGTGGAAGCCTCAGCTTCGTTCTGTGCCGATTGTGGATTGAACAGAAATAGGCATTGGTTGAAACTCCTGTTTATGAAAGTCCAAAGGGTTTCGGGGGTGTAGGGTCCAAGCTACTCTAGGGCGGTTTCGTAAGTCCTAACAAGCGGGTTCAATTTCCCCCAGCCATACGACAGTGATCGCCCTTGAGCACGCAGGAAGAATAGAAGCTTTCGCCATTCTATGAACGAACATTGGTCTGGTCTGTCTGATGATGGGACTCGCCACGGTGCTGTTTTCTAGAGGTTGGATATGCCTTGGACTCCTCGAGGTTGTTCCTGGTGGCTAAACAAATTTAGACTTTTTACAGATGAGATGGTAACCACGTTCATACACTGCCTTTAGAAAGAGCGTAATGTTACCACGCCAACACACCGTCTTTGGGAAGAGCGTAATCTATTTCTGGAGAGGGTAGTCAACTATTCTCGTCAGCAATAAGTCTTCTTCTCCTTGTGTACCCTCGAGTTCAGGTACAGAAGGAATGACGCGTGCCATGATTCAGTCGGAGATATCCGGAAAACTTGTGGTGTATGGCGAGTGGTCTGGCCACTACACCAGAGCGAACCACGTCAGAAGTGATAAATTCTGGTGAATATTGGAAGAGACTATCATGAAATGTATGAATATACACGAGAAGTAAATAAACGACGGATAATATGAGGGTATCGCCCCGACCCTCTGTAACAGCGGATTGCCAAATTTTTGGCGAAATTAAATCTGGTCAGACTACCTTGAGCAGAGGACGACGTTCAACGCGTAGATTTATTGGTACCCCTGAGACAGTTCAAGTACCTACCAAATATAATGATCCATAGGTGACTCGTTATGTTTAGGGACATCAATTTTTCGTAAAAATATTTGGGCATATGTTATGTGAACTATGTACAAGCTAGCAGGTTTTATTCTACGATTTATCACGTAGACTTGCACCAAGACTTTTCCTTCTTGACCAGACTTACCAGCATTACGTTACTCCAATAACTGTTATTTGTGGACTTGCGCCTGGACCACTATTTTAAAACGTAAGAATAAAATATACTAGCAATACAAGTAATTATTTTCCGAAATCACTGCCATTGCTACAGCTGTGGAAAGGATCGCTTGCCTAAAAATTAATGCATTTAAAAAGGAAAAGGTAACTTTTTTTTTCAGAATTTTTTAAAATAAGTAATTTGCTGAAATCCTATTGAAATTGATAATTTCTATTGAGGAATAAAGTATAATTCAACTGGAACATTGCCCTGTTCCGTATTTAACAAGGTTAATTTCATGTAAAAATTTTATTCTATCCGGGGTACCCAGGTAATCATCTAGAACTGTAGGAGACAAATAAATTGCACAGGTGAATCTCATAACCTTATTCAAAAACTCAAGCATTTTTATGAGCTGTTTTTAAAATACATAAGGATGACGGTAACATCATTTAGTAAACTATTGGCCATGAATGCAGCTTATTAAATACGCAAATGCAATTTTATCTGTATAAAAATCAATTGAAAACCACTTTTTTCATATCCGTCATTTTTTTGTACTTATACTTAAGGGCTTATTTCCTGAGTTTTTTCAGACTGGTGACAATAACTCATATATTTTAAAACCAAAAGCTTTGAAAAAATTTGAGTCAATGTGCAGTCACACGATGCACAATGCTGTGGATGCGTTTATAAAAATAATGTACCATTCATCAGCAAAAAAAAAAAAAAAAAAATATTTTGCTTCGTTTTTGCTTATTTTCACAACAAAAAAACGTAGTACTTTGGGTGATTAAATTTAAAAAACCGTTCAATAGATTCTACATAAAAAAAACAGCTACAGATTATAACATATAAGTGTCAAAACCTGGGAGCAAAATTTTGATATGAGTATTAGGTAACAATATAAAATATATTCGAAATCACTGCAAAACTCAGTAACAAACCCTTAAGATATAAATATAACAATATCTTGAGTCAAGGCAACAACACACATGACCAGCATACAACTATCATAAACCAAATCCACTCAAACCAGAGTTACATTTAAGCACACGGCATTCTGATACTGTTAGACCAATCGTAACCGTAGCTCAAGGTAGAGCAACACGAAAAAAACACCACATGCATTATAGAAGAAAAAATTACGAAGGGCATAAATCGAGAGAAAGAGAGAGCTGTCTCACCTCCTGAGGTCAGACAACCCAATGTTCTGTTCTTTTTAGTACTTGGGTTTGACCACGTGCTCTTACAGGGCCTCTATCCATCTCCCTAAAAATATTCGTCAAGAGAAGCATGCAGTGTTTAATTTTGTGAGTGCAGGTATAAATTATTCTTTGTTCGCAGGGCTGAAACTAGTACTGACCATGTCCTAGGATTTTAGCACGTGATTTATTATTCGTTTTATACAGCTAGCGCTCGAAAAGCTTTTAATGATTTTATAGCCGTATTTCACTTGAATTTACGACACGGGTGGTTACTACATCCACGAGTAAGATATTTACAATTGCAGAACATTCTGGAATTTACTGGGACTTAGCAAGAAAATACCTGCAGCAGGGTCACAGCCGACTAAACCGGTGCAGGAGACGGCACGCTTAAAGAAAGTGTAAAAAGGCTTGTGGAGGGCGCCAGAAGCTGCATTTTACGGCGAACAGAGTGTATGAGTGACCCGAAACAGCTGACCGAGACCTGAATTCTCTGGTTGGTATCACCTGCCCGCTGACCACGCGAACCTAATCTCCTCCTTGCATCAGGCCCTGACTTCGTGACCGCCGTCCGACCCCCTCCCCAATCCTTTATTTTCCCTTCGCCAACCGCCAAGCCACCTCGGAGGGGTAGGGTGATCACGTGATCGGCCGCAAATGGTCGGCAGTGCGGCCAACTTAACAGTCTAGATAAAAAAATATCCCTGCCCACGCTGCGGCGAGGCGTGAGACTGCAGATGTACTGCTCTTGAGTCTCGCTAAAACGATAAAAATACAGGATTCACATTTACAAAACAGACGCACAGAACGTATGACGAACTGTCCTTTAGCTTTTAGGCGCTCTGAATTCTTAGAATCCGCGATAGCTAAGGTGTTACATTAAAGTAGCACATAATTCAAACATAAGGAGTGGTATATTCCACCATTTTCGAAAATCACGAAGATTGGGAACGCAACCGAATTTGCGAACGGATTTTCATCATGTAGTAAACAAACAGTTGCTCGTAAATTATGCTAAGGAAGTGACGAGTGCTGGATGTCTCAAGAGAGGTTATTCTTGAAACACACGTGTGCTTGTATTATTCTATAATATTGGCCGCGGTTAAGAAAAGTACACTACCAAAAGTGTTCACTTTACCGTACAAACGTTAATGAATATCCTCTGCCCTGGAAGAGAAACATACATTCCCTTCCTTTTGGTGGAAAATTACGGTAAACTATAACGAACGTCTCGTATAGGACTCAGAACTATAATTTGCTGAGAAAATAATACCTGTACAAGATGCAAGCGTTTGTACACTTCGTAGCAGCGTCTTTAACTTACTGATTTCTTGGTAAACACATCAGATTCGTGGGCTTGCACGATAAAAGACTAGACACCTAGTTTTTAGTTGAGTATACCATGTGTTTTCGTTAAAGAAGCCTGACTCTCCAGTAATCGTCCCGTGTTAACACATTCACGTGAAATTTTTACAAATTAATGGGTCTGTAGTTTGTGCGCGAATATTAAAGAATATTAAACAACGTATATTAATCTTCATATCAACATCGCGAATATAATGTCAAAGTTTTGTGCCATACATCAGCAATGCCATTACGTACTGTAGGTTTATTTGTCATATATTGATGCAAATGGCACGGCAGGTTAGTGACTGGGGGAAAGGGTACACTGCTTCGTCCTCGTGCGGATTTGAGTCTGCTTGGGTCATATTATTTACATAGCTGAATTAAGTAATTTTTTTCTTTCGTGAAAGGAAAATTGTATTTCAGTTCTTAAATTTGTCCTTAGAGCTTGTCGAGTGAGCAATTTTTTACTTATATGTATGAATAATTTACGTTCTTTGTATGTAAGGGGATTGGTGTCCGCAGCTGCCGAGTGGTCAGATCACTCACCTCCCACCAAAGCGATCCGGGTTCGATTCCAGGCAGGGTTGGTCCCGAACTTATTGTGTGTAGAAAACGTGGCAGACGCTGCCGTTGACCAGTCGGCTTTCTCGGGACACTCCCGCTTCCCCCCGTCATTGCATTCCGACGCTGCTCTAGGATCTAATTTCACAATATCCCTCATTCTACTCATGGTCCTTCATGTTGAGGGTTGATGACGGGTTACCACCTCATTCCGTATTCAGAATCATGGCTTAAACGATGCAAGGAAAATTCTTGTAGTGGCGAGCGGTCCCCTGGGTCTAATCGAGAAATTATTATTATTATGATTATAGAACTTTCACCTCTGTTGTTACGATGAATACCATAGTGATCTAAAGTCATTCAAGATAAAGTGAGCACAAGAGATTTAACATTTGAAAAAATAACTAGCCGTTAGTTGCATATACGTCAACACTAACAACAGTTACCTTATTGCTTGCATGGTTGGTAGCGAATTATCGAATGTAGTTCCGTGAATTTTCCTTTTTGAATAAAGTATTAATGAAAGAACATCAACTGCATTTGACCTCTCTGCATTTAATATACTTAAAAATATTTTTAATGCTCTTGTTGACATACCTACTGACTGTATAATTTGAATTAATTAGCGCCAGCACAAAGTGACGCAACCGGCCCGCTGAACATCAACTGTCGTTGCAAATTGCCGCTAGCGCTCTGCGGTACAAATGCAGTTCAAAATTCCACCGACAGGTGGCATCAGAATTAGGTTTTCGCCACTTCGCAAGCAAGTTGAGTCACTGAGTGTGATTGTCCGTTGTGTAATAAATTTGAGTTTCTGATAAACACATTCAAAAGTATTAGAAATTACTGTTTATGAATATAATTGCTAAATGACGTGAAGTCGTTGGTAATCTGTAAATTGTTACGTTTCATGATCGCCAAATTGAGTATCTGGAATTAGAAACCGCACTTTTTTTCTGTTTCACACATTAAAAAATACGTTATTTATTGCTTCTGTTAATTGCATTGTCGTTGTTCATGGTAGTGTGCAGAACGGAACTTGAATTCTTGAATGGCGTGTGTCATGTGTGTTTTTAGCGGTTGTTTTGAGTTACAAATTCGAATTTACTATGTACACATTTACGAGATTCGTAACGGCACAAACACGTCTTGTATCAATTAGAGTCGATGCATAGACACCAGTTTTATAAGACGTTAACTGGCAGGTATTTTTAACTAACATTACTATTGAGCATAGCATATATTCAGCACCCGTGCATTTAATGTGTAGATATTATAGGTAGCACATATCGTAAAAGTGGAACGTTAATGTAAACATTGTACAAGCCTATGTAAATTAAAGCACGAGGCAATGTTTATTATTACATGCAGCGGAAAAAATATACAAACTGGCGAAAAATATAAATAAATCAGGGCTCATTTTGAGTGCTCACTTTATTATGAATCACTTATGTGTTTAAGAAGTACTCCTGACAACTTAAGGTGAAGCTAGATTTAACAAAGTGGATTGTACGGTCACGGACTATTTACGAAAATTCACCAAATTATACTGAAACAATCAAGTCTGCTGTGGCAGTCTTTCCAAATACTGAGAGTTTCAAAGCACATTGAAAATTTAGTCGTGGATACTAGCATGGAAACAGTTATGGTGATTCATTAGTGGACATTTGTAAATGCAGGGTTGCTTGCTGCAGTTCAAAGTATTTCAAAGGGCAAAAAAGCCCATTAAGAGCACATGAAGGTTATCATATATACTAGCGACGATCACGCTCACAGTTCTGTGCTTACAAAACCTGTACGACCGTTCATATTTCAACATATCCTCTGGATTACGTTTATGGTCTTAGTTTGAAACACATTTTACAGCAAGGTTAGTTCGTACGTGAATAAACACTGCGATAATCAATTTAATGCTCACCAATAAATCAAGAAAAATTAATAATAAATATATGTTAGACAGGTACACAGAATTTCCTCTAAAATTTTCTACATATTTTACCCATACATACGCAGGCATGCACATACACATGACAGGATAGTAAAGAGAACTTTGAGGCTTTGAGGCACTGCGCTATATTAGTAAAATTATTTCATCAAGGAATAACTAATATCTTATTGTTAGGAGCCATTACAACAATTTTTGCTATAATTCAATAATGAGATATTTGGTAGAAAACATATCATGGGGTACATACCAAAATAGTAATTACACGATATCGTTCAGGCATGATCCTTTTTATTACAGAAGTTTTTCTTCATTTCATTCTTCTGATGTTTTTTTATTGTAGTTTTTCCACTGCAGTATAGATTGGATCAGTGTTACCACCACAGTTAGGCGAGATTTTCACAGCTGTTAAGCCTAGTTTGCAACAATGATAACATTGCTAATAACCATAGAGACCGGAAAAATTCGCGGGTTCACTGACTTGTAGGCTAGCCTCCAAGGATATATGTACTCAAGCGAACATCTATTCATTTGCTTCTCGCTGAAACGATGAACAAAACGATTTGGCTTCCATTTATTTGCTTCTTTATTATTGGCTCAGCGCTCTCCAGGAGGAGTCAAATAAATCAAAAGCTAATTGAGAAAGCGACACGAACTTATAATTGTTTGATTTCTTGCAAGCGTCCAAAAGAAAATACGAATTTTTCAGGTCCCTACTACTAACACGTGTTTTCAACTGTAAAAATTCTTGAAAATTGTTGACATCATGTTATCGACATTGTTGCCAACATTCTGTTATTAACATTGTTAATATTAATAAAAACATTTAATAACAATTTGTTTCCAACATTTTGTTGAACACATTTGCTAGCAACTAAAGTTATTAATTTTTAGAAACATGTTAGTAACTATGTCACCAACAGTGTTAATAACATCTAGATCATAGGATGTAGGTAACAAATTTTACTGGCAATGCAATGTTATAGACATTTTTGCCATTAAAATTGCTATTAACTTTCGTTCATTATTCTTACAACTTTGTTAGTAACATTAATATCTATCATTGGGTCTCCATGTCCCTAGAGTAGGCCGCCTGGGTGAACGTAATTGGCGCGTTCGAGGTCTAGAAGTGCGGAAGTGGTAAGGACTAGACAGCACGCGCATCACAGTTCAGCAATGTTAATAACACATTTAGTATCAACATTGCTATATAACAGTGTACCATAGCTTCGAATTTGTAACTAACATTTTGCAATTAACATTGTTACTGTTATTTTTTCCGTGTAATCTGGGCTTTAGTACAAAATTATCTGTATATAAAACCAGCCATTCTACATGCACCTGTATGAAGCATTCGGTATATGAATCAAAGAGTACAAATCACATTTTTTTTATTAATAATTGCGACTAAAATTAATACAGCGTATTTCATTGCCAACATCAATAACATCTTTTTTAATATAGTTTATTAATAATACAAGCAGAAATATAAATAATTTTGATATTATTTGACTGTATTTTTGTATCTACATACCAAGCGAGGATCTACACTTTAATAACCTGGACTCGCATTCGGGAGGCCGTGGGTTCGATTCCCGGTTTAGAATACTGAATTTTGGTTTTCTGTGGTTTCCTGAAATCGCTTCAGACGAATGCTGGGATGGTTCCTTAACAAACGCCATGGCCGACTCCTCTCCCAGTTTTTGTCATTGAACAAGTTGTGTGTCGCCGTCCGTAATGACCTCGCTGTCGACGAGACGTTAAGTCCACATTCCTTACCTTCCATGTCTTTCTTACGTCACTGTTGACGTGACGTCAAGCCTTACTAACCTAACTACCTACCTTACTATTTCTACGTTTGCATCTAACGTTGCTCGCGGGACATATAAGTGAGTGTTGGCATAGTACAAACTACTGGAAAAATGGCAAAAGCTTGCTGTTCCCGGCACTGTTTTGCCACATTTCTCTTAGCTCCCGCCAAAACATCTATGCATTCACGCACGCGTGCCAAGTTGAAAGTTTTGCAAACTACCCGAATGGAGTAATTCAGCCGGCGGTACGAGGTATCGATTCACAAAGTTTGATGTTCCCGTTTTCGTTATGACAGTGAAGTCTGGGGAATTTGTGGTTTCAGACGGCGCGCTCAAGAGCTTGGAGTTGATAACTGCGCTGCACAGATCCATACCACTTCCAGTTCAGAGACATTCGTCATACTAGCAGAAAAGAATAGCGGCATGCAAATAGCATGGACTAAACGAACCTTGGACAAAGCTCCGGATGCAAATCAATATCGCAAATGGCGGCACGGAACGTGCCAGCCTCGGTAGCTGCTTGCCCTTATAACGTGTACCCGTATAATAAACCATTTTTATATTGCTGATGCTTACATTCGATAACTTTCTCTACGATTTGAAAATATTACTACTACGGCATTCAGTGGCGGGTTGTGAGTTTGGAACCTAGAGAATCACAGCAAGGAACTAAATTTTGGAAAGACGAAATCACTGTACGCTTTCGCCTTGTTGATTGGAATCACTGGGAATAAAATTACCAGCCATTCCAAGTATAACACTGTTGTATTCCGGTACGTTAATAAGTTGTGGAATTACCTGATTGTAACTGATAATTCAGAAGTTGTGATTATAACAATGAAAGTGACGTTTGTGTGCTTCAAATAACATAATTATGTTCTAAGAGCGTGGTTGTTCAGCAGTTGTTTTACACGTTCCACGTTTCTTCACTCTCGTACTGTAAAAGTACGGGGACTGAGTGGGTTTGAGATAAAGGAATAACAGAAACATTTTAAAACCTGTGCCATGAATTCTTATGTATTTCACCAATGCTTAACACACGCATGTCTCACCAAATGAAGAACTCCCACAAAAAGAACGAGACGATAAATAACTTTTGCATTCAAGGCGTAATTTGCGCAGTCAAGATTCTCCTGCATACCCCACGACATTGTGTCGTAAATGCTATGAGCCAAAACTCGTGTAAGTATTTTGGTTTACAAAACAGATATTAGTTGCTAAAACTACGAGTTTGGTACATCCATATTTTGTAAAAAGAAAAAAAAAGTTAGTTTTTGGTGCAATATTTTTGAAGTTGTATAACTGGTGTAACGACGTGGTAAAATACATTCACGATAAGAAAAACATTTTGGCTATGTCAAAATCCTTTAGTAACTAAAATTGCTGGACGAGGTTTTATCGAAAACATTGTATTTAATGGCAATCGAACTGCACGTAATATAGACCATATCTCACATGACGCCGTATTCGTGTTTATAACTAGTAAGCCGTATCAAAATATCACTTCAGTACACCACGTGCTGCCCTTTCAGCAATTCAGACTTCAATTATGTCGTGACGGTTACACTATATGTCATGAACAGCTTCTTGTGTAATAGTTTTTCCATCTTCTTTCGTAGTATCGCTAAAGACTGGCTGCATTGAAGGAATTAACTGAGTGGAAGTCTGCGTAGCTGCATTCCGTAACCTAGTTCAGCTGCAAGCAAATGTATATTGATTGTTTTAGCAGAAACCTCTGGTGCGAGACGTGACGTTACCTATGAATCGTTATTTTAGAAAATTAAACACTCTTATTTGGCTAGATCAGCGCGACTCTAACCTCTTATATAACCAAATAAACTTTTTCAATATGATTTCCGCCTCATTTACGGTCAGTACAGTCAGATGAAATTGAAAATAAACGTTTCAATCCGGATTATTCACTTCAGTCTTGCTTCAGTCCAGTCCTGGTGTGTTTACAGTATAGTTTCAATGCGGGTTCGCCGGTCCAGTCAAGGTTTAACCAATAGTGGAATTTTACTATTAAGGGATATGGGAAGGTAAGATGTCGAGCGAACGACTGGAATACTCAATAGTTTATCAAATCTAAACTACTCATAATTCGATTTTTTTACCGAGTATATATTCTATAAGTGGACGTTATAATTATTTATCACTGAGCAGTAGTAAGCTGTACTTTCGAGTAAAAAAAAATATTAAAAACGGAAAAAACACATAATCCTTAAAAAGGGAAACTGTAATATTTATAATTTTTAGTACGATAATATTCAGAACCCTATATGACAACTGAATTCCAAAAATATATACCTTTTTATTTTAAAATAATTTTACTCTCCTAAAACCTCTGCGTGTGTGGTTTACGGATGATAAAATTATTTTAAAACCAAAACGCAAATATGTTTGAATTTCGCGGTTATTATATAGTCCTAGATATTATCGTACTAAAAATTACAAAAATGGCAGTTTTCCATTTTTATGGATTTTGTGGTTTCAATCCCTTCTTTTATTAAATGTAGTTTTTAATTTTTTACTTGAAAGCAAAGCATACTACCACCCAGTGCTACATAAGTAAACGTCTGCTAATTTGATATCCACTAGGCAAAAACATCTCATCGAATTATGATTAGTAGTTTAGATTTTATGACCATTGAGTATTCCAGTCGTTCTCTCGACATGCTACCTTTTCGTGCCTATTAACTCTGAATTCATCTTTGAAATTTCTCAGAAAACACGAATACTGTGCCAGACAATGTCAAACACTCAGCAGTTCTGTAAATTCAGAAATTTTTATTATTTACGACTCTACCCTTTGCAGACTTACCCCACCCTTTCTTGTCATCAGTATAGCTTAAGTTTGATATACTTGTGAATAATTTTACTAATTACTTGTACCAATCATATTTAATGACAAATTACCAAATTGTATTTTACTAATATTTTATTAAAATTGTGACAACTCTTTTAAAATATGACGAAATGCCGGTTACAAGTTATTTACAGATTATTCGGGAATGAATGGTAGTAAACCACATGGGTAATAGATAGCGTGGAAAAAAAAATTATTTTTGGAGAACATGTGTCCGGATGTAGCACCCTGCAAAGTGGTAGGGACAAACACAAGTGCGCAAATTTGAATAGCGCGCGCACCGAGGCTGAGGGAGAGTCATTGCACTGCAATCAATTATCAGGTGATGATGAAGGGAGGATGGAGGGACTCACACATGTGCCTTTTCACATTGTCTGCCACACATGTGACTTACAACCATTCATTCCGGAACAACCTGTATAATGTTAATATTTGAATTTGAACTGATTGGCAAGTGACCTTGTACATAAATGCTTGCATTATATAAAAAACAGAAAATGCAAATACTATTCACGCCAAAAGCTCGTAATTCAAATTTAACTTCTTACTTAAACAGACAAACAACATTATAAACATATATTCCAAAAGTATGACGCATTAAAGGCTACTCAAAAATGAGGAAAAGTTGCAATAAACGATTAACTACATGAAAGTTACTTTTCAGTTGCAAATACATCTTTCTAATAAGATTTCATTCATTTGTTGTTTTAACTAAAGCCATAATGTAATTAAAAATAATGCAAGTATATGTTACTTAGGTTGACTCAGTATTCATGCAGTTTAATTGTCTAAGATAAACATATTTTTCAAGATAGTACCAGAGCTTCGTCACCGCTTGATGTAACGTTACCGCATTGTGAAGGAGTCTCCCTAGTATAGGAAGTTTCAATCTAAAATGACCGGTCAGCTGAGAGAATATCTGAAAGCCTTAGACATTTTCGGGTTTTACAGGCAACACATCAGATTGTTTATTGACATGCCCTTCGTATTTGTTAACTTTGAAATTAAGGCTTTGAGACCAATCGGTTTTAGTTGTATAACATCTTGCCTTGTGGTCTGACCTAAGCACCAAATGAAGGCTTAAACCACACTTTCTCAGTAAAGAAGGTTCCACTTTCATAAGAAACGCCAAATGCCAGGATTTGCAAGAGTGTACATGTCAGCGTCACTTCATCTACCCGTTCTGGAACCACGTTATTTGTGTTTGTTGTAATGTGGCACTGCTTCTAATTCTCAGCGGTTGGTAAGCCTTCTTTGTGCTGTGACTGTTAATAAGATATTGCCACTAGATAACAGACGAGGTCTAGCTAGCCCATTTCCTTGTGCCTACGTCACTCTTATTTACAAGGCTACTGGTTTCGAATATTTATTCTAAATACGTGTCGAAAGTTCCATTTCCGGTCCCCGGAGGAGTCGACCCAGTTTTTCGAATGTGGGAATCGTTCTGCAAGATGTCGTTGAACGGTGGATTTTCTGGTGGATATCCCACCCTGCATTACAGCGATTCTTCATACTCACCTCATGTCATCCCTCACCATCGCTAAAACCCTAGATGTTAAGAGCTGACCAAAATCCCTTTACCTCACTTCTATACTTCAAATGCTTATATCATGTTCGATGACTTTTAACGTAATTTTCAGCGTGTTCGCATGCAATGAAATTCCGCTGTACACATTTTTTAAAAATTAATTTCTTTAAGTATGCATATTCTGGAACAGACTCGTGCGCACTGGCTTTATAAAAAAACTGCTGCATATACTATACAAAATGTAAAATATTCAGATTAAGAATTTAAAATGCCTATTTATGAGCATTAATTCGTACGTTTGATTCTTGACAACTTAACTGTGTTATATTTTCCTTTTTAACTTTTACTTTACAATAAAATTATGTGCATGAAGCCAGTAAAATCGTGAATCTGAACTCCTGAAGATATTCTATTGTATTGGTATTAGCACACACTTCACTACGAAATCAGAGTCTAAAACGTTAAATATGGTCACATATTGTCTGTGTCATGTAGTTTCAATAGCATAGAAGCTGTAGGATAGCAATGCAAATATTGTTATATAGTTTTCTGGCTTCCATGGGGTAAAAGCCGCTTGCTATATTTAAGAGGAAAGCATCTTTCAACAAATTCCTACAAAACCTAGACGCAGAGAACTAAATAAATTTCAATCACGATATAAAATAAAGCAATAGTAGCTACACTCTCGACAAATGAACACCTGTATAAGATATTCACACACCGCCTGTCTCTTATTAGTGTTAAAATAAGAGCAGTAATTAGTAGGTACTACGTACAAGAAGATAAGGGTGTATGTTTCACACAACACAGACATTCCGGCACTACGTTATTTATTCAGATAGGTTAGTGTTAATCTTACATTATGCAAAAATCGTTTCCCTTGTCCGATCATTTTGTTAAAAAGACTGATCAATTCAAAGTTTTTAATTGCAAAAATGTGTTACGAGAAATATTGCATTACGTTGCATGCATGCTGGTATACGTTAACGCGGGCAACCAACTTCGGCGTCCAGACAGCGAAAGATGTTACCAACAAATTTCGCGGGAACTTAACATTTTCTAGATAATTCGCCTGAAGCTTCTTTAACTAAACTCAAAAGTCTTAAAAGAAAAAAAAAACGAGACGGACGTGAAGCACTAAGTAATCACATAGTGGGATGTACCACTGTTATAGGGCAAGTCATCTGGTTACGTTAGCAGGGCAGATAGAACTAACTCTCTTACAAAGTTTGATTAAACCACGTGCTTTTGAAAAGGTGAAAGGTATTCAGGACGTAAAAAAAAAAGAGGGAGTTCCAAAAAGTTCCACAGCACAGCGGTAGATATTCGGGTTGATAATCGAAGGTTATATCTGAGAACATAACATCACGAATATGTGCTAGTTCAGCTGTTAAGTGTCATGTTCTCTCAAGCTAAAATTGTCCAGAAATTGTTCAGCGTCAATCACGCAGGTATGAGAAGCTGCACGCTAAGACAGTGTTTCACTTTGTATCGTATCCCCAGTGTTAGTCGCAACTTAATAATATTTAGTTTGAGCAAAAGTGGTTGTCTGAATTCTACTACGATGCAGTAGTGTACGGTAAATTGAAGCATGTGTCCTGGAAAATTGCGTCAGACCATGCATTTTATATTGTTTTTTATTACGGCTCCATTAAACTTATGCGTACATTGAAGACTTAGTCTAAATCTGTCTTACAATAATATAGTGGTACTAATTCTCTGCGTTATTTTCATGTAGGCTGTGAAATATTAGACACTCTTATGTGATTGTCTCCACTGGAACAGTCGTGGAGGTTTAAGTGGGAATTTTTAAAAATTGCTTTCTGTTTTTTTTTTTTTTTTTTTTTTTTTTTTTTTTTTTTTTTTTTTTTTTTTTTTTTTTTTT
>PNEQ01051795.1:0-15165 GCA_003012365.1 Medauroidea extradentata
CTATGATAATCACAAATACATTCAAAGGTTCTGTTATTAAGTCTTACTTGAAGAAGTAACTGGTCATTCTCTTCTAATTCATTAATCTGTCTGATTTTTTTTGACTCCCCATAAGCATTCTTATGACAAGGTTCATCCAAGAAAATTCCTACAGAGCACTCCATTATAATGTCCATAAAAAATAAATTTTAAATAAATATGATTATCAAAGGCTTAGTAGCGATGGATGACTATGTTATAAAGTTTAATACTGTTCTAAAATATAATGGGGCGAATTTAAATCCAGCAGAAACAATTTTTTATGTCTTTTAACCAAGAAATAATTAATTCAAAATTATTAAAATTTTTTTAAAAATTCTGTCAGAGTTATTCGAAGTCCTGGACATCGAGGTCCGAGTTATCGAGAGTTCACTGTAATCACAACTGAAACACAAATTTTATGAAAATGAAACAAGTTTCCCAATTTTCAAGCACAGTTAAAATAGAGTTTAGGTCTCATCTGTTTAAAATACGTTTACAATTTACATAATCTAAAATAAATACACCTACAGTACATATAATACAATGGAATAAGATTCAGTTTACACTGGCAAAAATTTTTTTAAAGTATGAAAACCTTAATTTACCACATGATCTAATATTTCATCACAGGTATGAAATGCCACACAAATGCATCTGTAAACAAATTTCATAACTGTACACATGTCTTGAAAATTCGACAATCTACAGTTTTTGGGAAGTAAAAATTGGAATAACTTATAGTCTTATATTTACGTAAATAGAGTACTATCAGAGAGGAGACTAGACAAAAACTGCACAAACATCTACGTGAAATCTTTAGTCAATGTCGTGGCAGCACACAAGGATACAGAGCTCACAGCTGATGTACGCTGGTTCCGACAGAACTTGTGAAGCGGCGACAGGCAGGCGAAGACTGAACGGCTTGATGGGTCGCGGTATCGCAACAGGCTGGTGATACGTCACACAACCATCTGATTCACCTTTCATGTTAATGTCAAACAGCATCGAGGTCTGAAACATACCAGTGACTAACCATTTATTAAATGTTTATTGCTGTTAGAGTTGCACAATAATTAATAGTATTTTTCAACTATCAGATGAGACAAACAGCACAGATTTCTCATGAATTAAATAGCCTTCCATACCTTTGAAGCTTGGTGATGAACAATGATTAAGTTATCGACGACGTTCACAGCAAAACGACCACCCATATCCAACCTTAGCACGTGACTTCTCTTTGCACTCAACATTCTGTAAAAAGGAAACATCAGCCACACTATCATCCTATCAATACAGCTCTACATTAATTACTTTTAATATGATTATATATGTTTGAACTTAATGTACTGTGGATTATTCTTACAGCCTAGGCCATACTTAAATCTACTGTCAACCTAAAGGTAAGGTACGTAGTGATAGGTACACAATAACTAAGGAGTTGTAACAGGATGCCAGCATTCGTAGATGACGCAACACATACAAATTAAACAATTTTTTTTAAATGCTTCATTAAGTCCAGGTGATACTTTTGGTAGGATGCCAACAGATGCTGGGGTAAGATGCTTAACTTCAAGCCATGTACTGAATCCTTACATAGTTAACCATATTACAGTATATTTTAACAGCTAGGTAATTGGGATCTATTTATTTAACAATGCACATTCTAATGATTTGTAATGCCTCAGCCATTCTGTATTACACTGCCGCACAAGAAAGCAATCATTAAATTAGGACTAAAATTTGCCCAGTGGTGTTCAGATCACTTAATACACCATGAACTTAAATAAAAAAAATTGTGACTAGGCCCAAGGGACCACATGTTGTTTTAGGTCATTCCGGATAATATAGCAAGCGTTACCTTCTTCCTTCTATGGTTGACAGAGAATTGCCGAACGTAGTTATGTGAATTTTCCTATTTAATCACAACAATACTGAAATAAAATCAACTGAAATCTGCATATTTCTGTTTTGTATAACTAAGAAACTTTTTTTTATCAAACCATACAGACTCCTACTGACAGAACAATTTATATTACATGTACAAACATCAAGTTATGTGTCCAGAAAGGTTAGACATTTCTTGTCGTAAACCGTTAAGCACAGAAAAATACGAACTGTCTGAAAATATAAATTTAGCAGGGCTTTTTCTAGTGCTGACTTTATCCAGAACCGCCTATACAAGGATTGTTCTAGCAATGTTTCAACCATGAGCCTGATTATGGGATGGGGTGGCAGCATACTGCCAACCTCCTACCAGGAGGACCAGATACGAATGAGGGAGGGCATGAGACCATACAGATGGGGCAGCCAAAGAATGCAAGAGCGAGGTAACAGGAGTACCCAGAGAAAACCTGCAAGGCTACCAGCAATGTCAGCCACGTTTCCCACATCCCAAATCTAGAGCCAACTCTGCCGGGGGTCAACCTCAGATCACCTTGGTGGGTGGCAAGTGGTCTGACAACTCATCCACTGTGGCCCCACATTACATGAACTGTTGATTTTGCTAATTAATATTGCTCTACTGTCATAATTTAAAATTACAGAGGACCTTTCAAACCTGAGCATTATATATGAAGAACCTAATATCAACACTAATTCTGTCCAGAGTAATGTCTTAAAGAAGAATGAGAAAGTGTTAAACATAATTAAACACCGGAACAGCACCTGCACTTCTAATTTCAGGAATTCCAAATTAAATGTTTTTTAACACATTCACCTAAGAGAGTTTGCATTTATCACTACTAGAGCGTAAATGTTTTCAGCCAATTGGAAAAACTCAAAAGGACGGCAAGATGAGGTATGAAGGGTCAACCACTAACATTTAAATAAATCTATCGTAATGTTCTCCTGTATTTCTTCAAGTTGAGCTGTAAAGAGTTATAAAATAGTGAAACACATCACTCTGCATGACAGCTTAACCCATTTCAAGGGACAAGATTTCAAGATTTTTTTTTTTTTTAAGTGGATTTCATTTTCAAAATTTTATATTTCTGTATTATTGATTTCATTTTTGTACAACATATTTATGGTTCATAAAAATTCATACTTAACAAGATATTCATGTTAAATTGAAACTCATAACACTTATAAAGCTATGTTATTAAAAATACACATTTTACAAAAATAATAGAATTACGAACACAAACAAAATGTATCCCAATGCACATTTCTAAATTTTAATGTCAATAAGTGTATGTTTCCTTCAATCATTACATTAAAAACACAGTTTTTTTAGAGGAAAAATTAAGGTTTTAGAAGAAATATTGTACCCTGTTCTGGACTATTTTGTTTTATTTAAAGATTTTAATTACATTTTGGTGTTTGGCGGTGTATTAACATGCATTTTAATGTTACTTCAATTTTATCCCTATTCACCACGTAATCTTATCCCTACATATTGCGTACAGACAGTCCTGTTTGGTAAACATTGGGTTAACATTAACCTACATAATATGATCTAAACTAAATGGTAAACAAACAGTGATAACTCTCACTTTTGTATTGTATATACAACCACCTCGGCACCAGGGGAACTAACGCCGCGTGGATGGTGACGCAAAACCACAATACTGGGCTGGCCATACAAGACAGCGAGTGTCACGTCCCTCTCTAGGAGACAGAGCTTGGGTGCCTTCGGTACGACTGGTAGCTCAACTGAAAAAACAAATGTGTACAATACCATTGCAGTAACTGAAGTTATTCAAAATCTTTTACTGTGAATAAGCACTAAGACTTTCATTTGTACATATCAATAATTATATGACACTAAATTCATTAATGTTTAAATTTACATTTATTACCTACAATTAAAAATGGTACAGGTAAATTAGGCTCTTAAGGACCGATCTCATTTAAAATTCATTTTGTGGAAAACATCTGGGCATCTGTCAGCAAATGAAACCAGTTTTTGTATTACTCAGTAAATCTTGAAACGCACTTGTCATTAACGTTCTGTAACGTCTGTCGCAAAGCAAGATCAAATACATTGCAACAAATTTTTGGGCATACGGTACACCATTGCTGCAATGACATACATCCAAAACAATTAGTTTCATCATGAATTCCCATAGCAAGAAACTTTCAAAGAAATAACACACACTGGAATGGATACCTCAGGTTCATTTTAGAACATGAGAGCCAGAGTACTGCATCTTGGACGCAGATTTACAACTGGGTGCCGTAGGCATCTGCTTGCCTCAGAGGATGACATGAAATGTGAACCTACAATGAAGAGACGGCGCAATCAGAAGAGCAGGGAAAATGGAGGATCGCCCAGAAAAGCAGTCGACCAGTAGCAGTGGCATCCAGCACGATTCCCAAGTGTGAAAATCCAGCGACTAACCTTGCCGGGAATCTAACTCTGATCACCTTTGCCTAGCAGGTGCTCTAGCCACTGCCCCTTAAAACCAAAAATGTCGACTAGCATAGCTAACATTATGTAAAACAGAATAGGTAGTAATATCAGGGAAAGAAAGAGGCCGCTAGGCTATCAGTATGTGCAAAAGACAGAAGCACAAGTACTTACGTTATGATAGATATACACAAAAATATAGAGGACTATACATAATCGCGAAGCACTTAACACAACATTTTGCTGCTTAGAGAGGCTTCCTCGGAAGCTGCTCTAAGCAGCGAAACGTCGCGATACACACTAAGGAGGAATAGGCCACGGCCCGGCATTTACTAAATTGAAGATGGCCAAACAGGGAGAGAAAACACAATCCTATTAAACATGAGAGCAGCGTAGTGAGTATATTTCCAACTTACTACCTCATTCAGCAGTTGAATCCATGTTTGTAAAGTATTCAACAAGTGTGAACTCACTCTCGAGCTTGGTGAGCTTGTTGATGGTGGACGGGCGGAAGTGCAGGGGCTGCATCTGGTTGCCGAGTGCACTCAGGGACAGCAGCATGAGGCTGCTGCGCGGACAGAACACATACCAGTTGACTGTGTAGCCGAGCGTCTTGATGACCTTCAGTGTGCGCTTCTCTGGCACAACCTAGACCCACATTATACCCTCACAATCTTCCATACCCTAAAACTTAACAAGTTCAATTATTAACAAAAATAAGACTCAGCATCTCTGGAATATGGAATCCTTACATATGCCACATGAAGTTGTGGCAAAAGAAGTGTTCTGTGAAAACTGTAATTGTATATATGATACTGTATTTACTTCTTCCTACATTACAAATGTGGAAAAATATTACCGTAACAAACTGTTAAAATAAATAATTTTGGTATGTTAAAACCTTTGCCAAAGTGAAATTGTGAAAATAAAAAAGGCTTAATTATGAGTTAGTATTTCAGTTGCAATATCTGTACATTAAGTCCTTGCTTAGCAGCACCTCGCATAGGTCTTTTCATTATTGCATTTTCTGTACTTTGATATTGTACTTCAGTACTTCACTTAACACCACCTTGTGTCCAGTTATTTCATTACTGCGTCTTCTGTATTTTTTATACTGTAATTCACTTACTGCATTCCTGTGTTGAAAAGACACAAACTTTTTTTATCATAAAAGATTTATTAAGAAAGTACCTAAATCAATACATAAGAACATTACATATAGCATTATTATCTCTGGCATTACTCTAACAAAATGAAAACATTTTTTCCAACCTTAAAATAATGTTTGTACAGAATAAACTGAAAATAAAAATTAGGCTCAATTATAAACATGAACTTACATCTAGGTAGTTGGAGGTCTGAGAATGTTTGTTACTTAGTACTCGCCTGTTTGTGAGTTATATATGCCAAAAGCTGTTTATGAAAAGTCTCTATATTAGCTGGTGTAGAGAAAAATTCAATATAGTAGAACCCTACTATTATAAACTTGGATTTAAAGTAACATTG
The DNA here is from genome assembly GCA_003012365.1 of Medauroidea extradentata. Taxonomy (NCBI): domain Eukaryota; kingdom Metazoa; phylum Arthropoda; class Insecta; order Phasmatodea; family Phasmatidae; genus Medauroidea; species Medauroidea extradentata. The sequence continues at coordinate 5,879 of PNEQ01051795.1, forward strand.
ATTTAGCTGCAAGCTGTGTTATGTTGTAAGTCGTTTAAGAAAAGATTAGAGTGAAGTTTGCTGATGTGCAATACCTGAACAGAGCTAACTGCTCAAGGGCGCTGCCTACTTAAGATCCATAGCATGAGCAAGGTTAGTAATGTAAATGTTAAATTATATTTGGCAGAGCTCAGTCATTTTTAACGATGTCACATTTGGACAAAAACTTTTTCCTACATTGCAAAGAGGAGAATATTGCTACAGGAATAAAAATACAGGAAAAAATTTATTACATAATGTTTTCTGTATTTTTTTTTTTATTAAAATTTTTATTCACTCATAGTTCAAGATATTAGAGCAATGTGTGGCTTAACAAGATGAACATAAAAGTAAACGGTGGCGTATATGTAGCATTGACAGGTAGCCTACTGAGCCACATCTAATATAAGTTAACTGAACATGTTCGTCCCTACCCTAGCTCATGTGGCTCCAAGGTAGGACACACCCTTAATTCTGTTTGATCACAACACTAGTCGCTTGGAAGAGAAAAACTACGTAGCCCTGACATGATACTATTCGTAACAGTGTAAAGTCACTGCGCTTGGAGTAAAGTGACTGGAAGGTGAATTAATAGCCCTAGCAGTCTTTGACTGCAACAAAACTCCAATTTTACGAACATGGATTTTACGAAACCTCGATTTAGCGACATTTATTTGGGAACCATGACAGTTCTACACTGAAATATGCCATGTTTATTTTCTTCCATATTCTGTGGTCTGTTTGGTATGATGCCTCTTATCATCTTTAGGTTTATTCGCACACTGTTTGTGAAATGGATACAGTTGTTGCCTAAAGCATCAACCTGACTACAAATTAAAGCATCACAATAAAATCTGTACTTAGATTATTACTGTATTGCTACGACGCTAACTCAAAAATTGCTATGGTACAACAGATCACATAAACAATAGTCAAGCTCCTAAGAAATATGTACTTCATAACTTAAGGTTACAGCTGTGATTGGAAATCAGATTTCAGTCACTTCAAAATGTACCAATATTTATCGGACAGTAATTAGGGGACCAAAGGAAAATGTTTCAGTTATGCGAAAGAAACAATTTGTGAGTTTCATTATACAACGAAACAAAGGGATGCCAATTTCGAGGGAGACAGATAAATAAACACAATAATAGTGTTGGTTCATCAAACATTTAACTTTTAACAGGTATAAATAAATGAGACACAAAATGTTAAATAGTTAAAAGCCATTCACTTTGGAACAAGCAGAATATGGTCTTCTGTAGTGATGTTAATATTCAGAATTATGTATCTTAATTTTAGTTATCACTGGAAAATTTTAATGACACAGTTGTTTGCAGGGTAGCTTATTTTCAGAGCAATAATATAATTAAAAAATTCTCACGAAGAAAACTTGCTTCTACTCTAATACAAATGCTGTGAAGCATTAAAAAAACTTCAAAGATACTACATTTAGAAAACATTTATTACAAGGTGTGGCTTGACAACCCTGATTCTTACAATTCCTCATTTTATAAGTTTCACTTAGTCATGATTCTAAGAACTTAACCACAATGTTAGAATGTAATTTTTAATCAAAATTATCAAACTTTTTTTTTTTTTTTCAGAATTTCAAAAAATTTAATATTTTATATATTCCAATATGAAGATGAGCTCAATTAAAAGGCAACTCTTTTGTCAAAATTGGTGGTTGGGAAATAATTTTTTCACAAAAAAAAATATATTTCTGTGATATGAATTAGTTCACTAATAAAAGATGAATGCTTCAAACAAATCTCTGTAAATACGTATTTTTTTAACCACTTCGAAATTGCTAGCTATTTCAGAAGGGTAGGCTGGCGACTTTAAAAATTACAGCAATTATGATTATTCTAATAACAAATACAGACCTGGTACAGTTCAACACCATGATCTGTCACAAACACAATCTCGTTGATGTGCGTCCAAACAAAGCCAAGAATAACAGTGTTCTTTCCTTTGCAGCTCTGCGAGTACTCCACAGAGTCCATTTCACCAACAAAATTTACAAATTCCTGAAACATACATATTTCGTTGCTTTAAATAAATGACAGTTCACAAACTGTGCATTGGACAATCATAAAAATTTTAATGTTATGTATGAATCAAGCATTCCAGAAATTTTTTAGTAAGACTTGTTTTTGTTAAAAAATCAGTCAACACATCACACACACAAGACTCCGAGACAGTTAGGCCTACTAGAATTATTTACTTTCCCCAATTTCTTTCTATGAAGTACTCACTCAATGCAGGAGCAAACCCAGCATTTTTTGGAGGGTTTGTAATTCTGAACTCTTGAGCGTGAATATTGACTTAACGGGCTTAAGATTAAAGAATTTTTTTATTTGCAATCTGATAATCGCAATATACAGGGTGACGATCACAATCTTACATCTTCTGGACTGAGCGAAGAGATATTTGTCAGCACTTAACATCTAAGTCTTAAGCGCTGGTGAAGGGTGACATGATGTGGGCATGGAGAAGCGGCAAAATGAAGGGGTGGGGAAAAAGGAAGATCCCTGAGAAAATCTTCTGAACAGCGGCATTGTCCGGCACTATTTCTACATAAAAATCACTGGACTGATACCACCGGGAATCGAACCTGGATTGCCTTGGTGGGAGGCAATTAATCTAACCACTCTGTCCCTAGATAATCTGGAAGAAAATTGTGATCTGCATGTGGATCCTATTCTCAGCACTTTGAAAGGAATTCAAAACATTTCAGATATGACAAATAAAATACAAAAGTAAATCAGTGATATTTTATAAGACCGCATTATTTGTATCCAAGCATCAACAGTCGCAGATAAAAAAGACCAGTCAAGTGCCTAGAGAATTGTGCAGAATGTTTACACCAGCACGTGTAAAACGTGACAACTGTGGATTTTCATTTAACCAGGGATCCACATGTACATTATGTTTTCTGGTTCAAATTATGTAAGGAATAAGTCTTACTTTTTGTTGCAACTCACTATAAATCACCCTGCACGTATTCATTCCCTGTAAACTGGACTGAATATAGCTTTCATGCTTTATTCTTCCTCATCTACAAACTAACTTCTACTTTATCAGTACATGTTTAAAAATTTTCTACTGTCTGTCTCTTGTACGAATTATATTTTTTGAAAGAGACTTATTTCATATACATACTGGGCCAGTTTGACAAATGAGCTGAGTGTGTGTGTGTGTGTAGATAAATGTATGGGAGAGAAAAGACAGAAGTTTAAGAGGAAATGGTTGTAAACAGAACTAGCAATACGTTTCGCAAAATCAAGAGTTCTTATATGAAAAAGACTGTATGTACTGTATAATAAGATTTATTTTACTTTTTAATTAATTTATTTTTTGTACTTGCAAATGTCTTTTTTACAATATGTTACAATACATAAATTCAATATCGTTATTACAACAAGGAAAAGAACATTCATAAATTAAACTACAGAATAATAGAATCAAAGTAAAGAGAAAAAAATCAAACGCCTCCTTGAGCAAATGTTTGCTCTAGACGGAGACCGTCACTAGCTAGCAGGCAGTAACAGAATTTAAACTTGAAATCAGTTAAAAAAATAAACAATAACAATTAAAATTCAGAATGCTAATGTAACATACATACAGTACATATACAGATAGTAACATAGTTAACTCTAATAAATAAGGAATTCTTATTATTTTAAAACTGGTACAATAGAGGAAGATGCCACGGCCTCTTCAGCTTCCGTTTCCCCAGTTCACACCCCTGATTCAATAAAAAAATTTAGTTACCGGACGGATAGGCCCAGTTATTATGTAGCAGACCCCGAGTTGAGGCGATCGGCACCCTGGGCAAGTTAAACTTCACAGCCACCCACACTCCCCTTTCCATCCCAAAAAAATTTTATATTTATAGGCTAATCAGGCAGATTTCTTTCTCTTCTCTTTACACTGCTATTTGTATTGGGTAGAGAACGTGAGAAAATCTATGAGTGCATGAAAGAAATGAAGTTTGTAATTTTGTATTTATTGACGTATTTATTTAAAGTACGGAAAAAAATGTAATCTTCTTATGAGTTGCACCCCAGGCCCGCCTCCTCCTAGCTGCCACCCTGTACAACTGCTCCGTCTGTCTAGTTATATCGTGGGGCCTTCAATGAAGTAAGTTACTGACTGTATTCATTCTCAGCACCTCATGACTCATCAAGGAGCAGTAGGTACACGTAAGTTATCAATGCCAATCTATGCGATACTCACCACAGATGTCTTCGACCTCTGGATTGCCAGCACTTGTTGATCCGGGGAAAACTTTATCGAAATGACAGGGCCTTTGTCCTCCATCCTGAAACTTTTGTTCATCTGCTCATTAGGTCCTTTCACGACAACTCCTGTCACGCCCCCTGATCGCACAGCAAACACCTGTAACAGCAATCAGTTTGATTCATGCTAGCGAATACAATATATCACCATAACATTCTTTATCTGCAGAACAAACAACTAGCAAAAAACACTATCGCTTGGGGGCCCAATGAAGGTTGACACAGATAATAATAATGATGATGATGATGAAAATAAAAATAATACAAAATCTGGTGACCGCACTGTGGCAAGCTATAGGCCAAACTGCTTCCTCAAACACTTACCAAACCTCCGAAAGTAAATTCCACTTCCTCACCGACCTCCTAAGCACAGACTGGCTAACCCGCTCTGTTCTTCTCCTCATCCTCTGACTCTTTCTCACTATTACTTCCTCTTCCTCTACGATTTGCCTTAGATAATAGGCAGCCCAACTTCCCCCATTCTACTTATCCATTCACCACTTTCTACATTCTGACCAGCCTTTCTCACTCATCTCTATTATTTCAAGGAGTTCCATTCCGTTTATTTCAACATTGAAGATGGCCTAAGGTCCTCTTCGTCCTCACCAGCCTGTCCTTGCTTTCTCCATTTATCCTTCATCTTTCTCGTTGTCCATCATCATATTAATTCCATGTAAGGATCCCTCTGTCATTGTCAGAACAATTATTATTTATGCATTTTACTTCAATGCAGTTATAACACCCTTCAGTAGCCTACCTTACCCAGCATTCCTAGTGCCCTTATCCGAGCAGACACCACTTTCTCTATCTGCTTCCTCCATCTTGAGTCATCCTGCAACAGTATCCATAGGTAATTATATATTGACACTTCCTCTATCTCCTGCCCTTCCCATCTGTATATGTCTATATTCCTAACTCTCTTTCTTGTAACCCTTATGATCTTTGTCTTTACGTTTATTATCATTTTTTTCTCTTCAGACCCCAACTGTACCTTAACAATGTCATCCAGCAACTTGATTCCATCACCCACCTCTGCATGTAACTTCACAATTACTATCTGGGAACAATCTACTTCAACACCCACAGCCAAACCAACAATATTTGCCATTAATAACATTATGAACAAGGGACATGCACACTATCTTGTGGCACTCCTGACATAACATCTCCCTACTGCAATATGGAATCTACTACTTTTACCCTCTGTCTGCAGCCCCTGACCAAGTTGCCAATGCACCTCATTACAAACTTGTCTACCAACAAACTAATAACTTTCCTCAAAAATATCCCATTTGGTACCTTATAAAATACTTTCTCAAAGTGAACTATTATTATTATTATCATCAAAGTTAATGAAGCAGGCATCCACCTGCTTCCCCTCATCAACTGCCTGTACCACATCCTTTTAAGGTGCCCGCACACTTGGGTACGGCAGCGCGTGCTGCGCCCCACTACTCTTCGCTCAAGTGTGCGGGGATCCATTTATTTGCACATAACTGAACCAAGGCGAAAAAATTGCTGCGCTCAAGTGTGCAGGCACTTCCTGCAACTAGTTCCTCTCCTTCATAAACTGAACAACATGATGTACCATCTGCATCTCCATTATTTTCACAGTATTCTCTGTAAGACTCTGTGGTTTCCCTACCATCCCCCTGCTTGAATATGGGACTACCCCTGCATTCTTTTGGTAAATTAACATCCTGTGAAATAGTGAAATATAACCTCCAGACATCTGACCAACTACAGTTGCAGTCGACAGATGATTGGGGAAGCGGATAGGTACACGTATTTGGGAGCTATACCGTAGGATAACTTAAAATGGGGGAGAGGGGGTGGTGAGAGAAGTTGTAAGGAAGGGGAGAGAAGCTTTGGGGTTGTTGGGATGGATACTGAAGGGCACAAATAGGAGACGGGGTGAAGGAAAAGGCCTAAAACACAATGGTGCGGTCCATCCTGGAGTATGCGGCGGCAATCTGGAACCTATACTTGGGAATGGAGGTGGTAAAGATGGAAAGGGTGCAGAGAAGGGCAGCCAGATGGGTGCTTAATAAATGTTGGACAAGGGATGAAGGGGAGGGTGAGGAATGGTACAGATCATCAGTAATGGTCATTACTAACATGGGGCACACTGCAGGAGAGGCGGAAGGTGGAAACATTGGTGAGGATTTACAAGGCGGTGAGATGGGTAGGAGGGTTGACGCAACTGAGAAGCAGTTTCAAAGAGGACTCTACAGGGGAAGAGGGGCTCATGAACGGAAGATTCAGAGGGTAGTATAATTCCATGGCAAGCAGAACAGTAAAGAAGTGGGTTGAACTTAAGCAGGAGGTGATAAAGGTGAGAGGGGGTGAAGGAATTTAGGAAGAGGGAGAGTGAGATAATGACAGGTGAACTGATAGGGGAGGTAGAGTTAACATAAAGGAAGAATTACCCTGCCACAAGGCAGTAGTCCCACTGCAGGAGGGCAACCCAATCAATCAACTCTCTCTTCCAAACCTAATAGGTCATGGCCTACAGGTAAAACTGAGTTGACCTCTTGCAACAACACATAACTTACTTGTTTGTTAGAGTCATCGAAAAAAACGTTTGTCACTTTGCTAACTGCCTCGAAACGCACGGGTGAAAACGATAACGATAAATAATACGAGTCCGTTTCAGCGCTGGCGCACATTTCAATTTTGACAGCTACCCACACGGCACCATCAAACGTCGTCAGCTGTGTTTGTTTTGAAAACGAAAGAAAAAAAATATATCGATGTTTCTTAAATCGACTTTACTACTAGCATGTACAGCCAAATGCCGCCTTCCGTTATTCACTGATTTCACTGATATCACTGACAGTTCGTCAATGTCCGGGATCAATAAGGGAACAACAGCAGTAATCGGCAAAATATTTTCACTGTCAGAAAATAGATAATATCAGAACATTAAATCAGTAAACATTACTGCAATGTACGTTGCCTACGAACCTCATTTCTGGCATATCTGTGATTTCATTCTTGCGGTAAACTGTCATGTTTATTTTGTTCGTTGTATAAATTGTATTTACTTTAATAATAAAGTTGGCATATTTTTAGCATATTGATACATCTAGCACGACTTACGACTGATACTGTTTTCTTCGTTTTTTTCACGACGCAGCTTATACATTGTGTGTATTTAATGTTTGGGAAGCTGTATCCATTATTTTTAATTGCATAAACAATGTACGATTCAACCTCTAAACGTTATTTAGTCTTCGCAAACTGCACGACGAATGCTTCTGTAACTATAAACAGACGTTAAATAAACGTATATAAATTAATAGATACCCTCTTTGGCCCTTATATATTAAAAAAGACTCGTCCTATAATTAGATAACTTCAACTTTTGAATTCCCGCCAAAAAATATTGGTTTACTGACAACACTGATGCTCTGAAGCGCCAGTAAAATCGGTAATCTCAGTAAACGGATGTAGCCTCGCACAGGGTATCGTCATCAACCGACCATCAGTGACTATCAGTGCCATCAGCAATTTCGGAAATATTGCTGACATTACTGAAAACACTGGCCAGTGAAATCAGTGAATAACGGAATGTGGCCGTCATCAGTGGCCACCTTCCGTTTTTCACTGATATCACTGACAGTTCGCCAGTGTCCGTGAACAATAAGGGAACAGCGTCAGTAATCAGCAAAATATTTTCACTGTCAGTAAATAGATAATATCGGAACATTAAATCAGTAAACATTACTGCAATGTATGTTGCCGAGCAACCACATCTCTGGCATATCTGTGATTGCATTCTTGCGATAAACTGTCATGTTTATTTTGTTCGCTGTATAAATTGTATTTACTTTAATAATAAAGTTGGTATATTTTTAGCATATTGATACATCTAGCACGACTTACGACTGATACTGTTTTCTTCGTTTTTTCACGACGCAGCTTATACATTGTGTGTATTTAAGGTTTGGGAAGCTGTATCCATTATTTTTAAATGCATAAACAAGGTACAATTCAACCTCTAAACATTATTTAGTCTTTGCAAACTGCACGACGAATGCTTCTGTAACTATAAACATACGTTAAATAAACGTATATAAATTAATAGATACCCTCTTTGGCCCTTATATATTAAAAAAGACTCGTCCTATAATTAGATAACTTCAACTTTTGAATTTCCGCCAAAAATATTGGTTTACTGGCAACACTGATGCTCTGAAGCGCCAGTAAAATCGGTAATCTCAGTAAACGGATGTAGCCTCGCACAGGGTATAGTCATCAACCGACCTTCGGTGACTATCAGTGCCGTCAGCAATTTCGGAACTATAGCTGATATTACTGAAAACACTGGCCAGTGAAATCAGTGAATAACGAAAGGCGGCCAGTATTTGTTGCTCTCATGATTAATCAGATACTTGATATGACCAAACACCCTTAACTACCGGACAGCTCTAGCGGTATGGTGTGAAACTAACACATATTTTGATATTATTTTTGTATAATTATTGTACTTTATTTTTTAAACATGTTTTATTTAATTTTTACGAATTGATCGTACTGCTAATTTCTATTTTCTCCATGCAACGAAAATATGTTCTCCATTGAGAAATTTTTTTCAGGATTTTTATGTTGGCAGCGCTCATTGCGTAGGAACTAAACTATTGGTTTTACAGGTCATGACCACGGTCGTAGAAGAACAGGTATGAACACTCGTCTATCTACCAATGTATTTTGCTTGACCCCCTTGGCCGCCTTCCGTTATTCACTGATTTCACTGGCCGGTGTTTTCAGTAATGTCAGCTATAGTTCCGAAATTGCTGACGGCACTGATAGTCACTGATGGTCGGTTGATGACGATACCCTGTGCGAGGCTACATCCGTTTACTGAGATTACCGATTTTACTGGCGCTTCAGAGCATCAGTGTTGTCAGTAAACCAATATTTTTGGCGGAAATTCAAAAGTTGAAGTTATCTAATTAT
>PNEQ01051805.1:0-38603 GCA_003012365.1 Medauroidea extradentata
ATTTAACTTATTCACAAAATATAAATGTTGTTACTTACAGTTTTCAATGTGAATATTTCTTCAAGTTTTGTACTGTGTACTTCAATCACGTCGGGGTCACCAATTTGTGGTTTACACAAATAAAATGTACGTTATTCGAGTATTAAATATATTTGCAAATTATATTCATGTTTACATTAGATTGACCAAACATAAAAAAAAATTCTTCTGTCTCTTGAAAATTAAACAAATCCTCCATGGATAACTATAATAATATGATGTGTTCATTTATAGTACTCTAGTGACTCCACACTAGCTTAGAGTAACTATAGGGTAGAGGGAGTATCCTCTATACAGCTGCATACGAAATTGTGTGTTCAATATGTCACGTGACTTTAGTGAAATATGCGCGGGAGGTTTGAAATAACATTGAGAGAAAAGATAATAATTGCTTAGTAGTCACAACTATGTTGGGTTATTTTGGTTCCTTATGAATTTATGAACTAAGGAGAGTATACTACCATTTTATCGCATAGTATAATTGCGTAGACATTTAAGAACGACAAATGTAAACAATGTCGCCACATTACTGTTTTCCTTAACCCAGCTGTTTTTAGTAAAAAGTAAATATTAGCTACGTACTTACTATAAGGTTTTGAACCGAGATCTCTGTGACACCACATGACTAAATATATATTCTGGAAGGTACGCCATGAGTTTCAAACAACACGACAGCATTTTTACGACGAGAAAACATAAATAAACAACACCAAACTCTCGAGACCATGTTGGACACACATTTGTGACGTCATGCTCCCTCTACTATATATTACCTCTATGCACACTAGCATATCAAAGAACATGGTGTCTGGTCAGCGTTACCAACCTGGCCCAGAGGTATTTATTATCTTGTAGCAGTTTGATATATTGCTAAAAGTTCACCAACTTTGTTGAGTCTCCTGGTAGTCTTTGACATGTGGACGTTCTTCACCTCAGTGAAAATCCAGCATGCTTCATGTTTAAAAAAAACCAGCTGCATGTAACCTTAAAAGTTATGTAACAAATTCTGCTTTCATGGGCAATTTCACATGCCTTTGCAGTTTCTCTAAAATCACAACACTTTTTCACATTGACATAATCCAAAGGAAGGTATGTAGCTCATCAGCAAGCTTTAGTTGCTTTCCATGTTTGGGTGCCCTAAATGCTTTGTGTGAATATTCTGAAATTGTCAGTTTTTCACTTATTTTTCACCAACCTACCCACATTTCCTTCTCACATTACATTCACTCATTTCAAACTTGTGGGCTGTTTCCGAATTTGTTGTTTCTTTTTTTTAGCTTTTCACTTTCCATTTGAATTTGGCAATGCAGGAAAGTCTCTTTGTTTTATACATTGATTAAGATGCAAAGAGACAATTCTCTGCTGACACTCTGAAACACCAGTAAATACGACACACCATTTCTTCATCTAATCATGCCGCATTAAAAGCACCGGATGTTTGTTAAAGGTCCAATTCTTGTTGCTGCAGTCATCCTCGTCCCCATACCTGCAGCAGCTGTCACCAGATACTGAACAGCAGTTGCGGTACAAATTACCTAGCACAAAAACAATATTTAGACGACTTTTATTATTTTTTTTTCATTTCAACAGAGATTTGTGATATATAATCAAAGTTAACATAAAATCCTCGCCTTATCTGCCGGAATATACTGTATTATTCTATAAAATGTTTCGCAACTTCAAATAGGTTTCTGTCATATGTAGTTATAAGCCAGTACAAACTCTTTCCATAAAAGTAAATAAACTATGGCAACTATGTGTTCAGTGTATCTGAGCATATTTTTAATACCATCAATAAATGCTCAGAATAATTGGTTCAGAGGTTGATGTTGTAGTGTTCATCTTGAAATATTCTGTATATTTGTAAGCAGACTGCATGAATGATAATATACACTGTAGCAAACCAAACGTACCATGCACAAACCTTTTATTGTAGTAAAAAGCATTTATATGTATAAACATGTTACCCAATGTTATTATAATGATGTGTAACTTCACTATAAGCAGCATATATGTACCTTGCTTTGTTGCATATTCTGACTACAATGTAATAAATACTAATATAAGTGTTACTGTTTGAAGATTGCACTCATGTTAAACAGCTTACTGTTTGAACATTCCGTTCATATTAAATATCAGTACAGAGGATAGGAAGTGTTCTTGGCAGGATCTGTCAGGATTTAGTTAGCCTCGTTGAGACATCTGCTGCTGGTGCTATTGCATATATATCAGGGGCTCGTGCAGGCCTCTCTGTGCACTACGTATTCTCATTGGGGAACTTGATGTGCCTGTCGTTGGTAGATACTGTACTATAATTCTAGAAAGCTTCATGCTATATTTCAGTACCTAGTCCCCGTATTTTTGAGTATTAATGATATTTGTGGTGGATATGGATGTTTATGTCCACTCATCATTATGCCTATTCACTCTAGTACATCACCATAAGTTATGTCCCTGTCAACAGTATCTATGGTTCCTTCTCCCCAGATCGCTACGTGATGCCAGTCAGTCTGTAAGCTGAGTATGCACTTATCTGAAACAAGAGTTGATATACTGCAAATACATGTGTTTATGATTGCAGAGGCCAGGCAGATACACTGCACTCTGTATTAAGCCTGGTATAAAGCCATCTTCCCTCTGCCAGACACTTTGTGGTTCCACTTCTCAGTTGACACAAAATATTGGTTCTTACCTAATGTCTACATGTATTCAACCAGTCTTTGTGACATATTCAATGCTGTGGTAAACAAAATATGTGGATTATAGCAGCCATAGTGTTCACGTTCACACCTGTAGTTATGTCGTCTTTGTGGTATGTGACACAGATTGTACAAATTTAGGAAACTACATTTTTGCTCGCTGCAACGTTATAAGCAAAGATTAGTCATACAAGAATTTAGTTGACTTTAGACATCTTCTCTCTCATATCATTTAACTGGACCAGTGTTTCAGGTTAGTCAAAGTTGCTCCAGCTATTACCTGACCTTATTTATTTCAGCATTATGTTCTAATGGTTGTGTTTGACTTCTAGACACTAATGTATTTAAATATTTAACAGTGGTACTATATTGGAAACAATGACCGTTTAAAATTTTATATTGATTTTATATTGGAATGGCAGGATATAGGCCGCTGGGCTAACACAGTAATATAAGAGACAGAGGTACAAGTACTTACAGATGATTCTTGTAAACAGGTATAAACACACGAAGGGACGACACACTCTTTTCCGCAGAAGTGTGGTCGTGACGTTTGCCAGTATCAAACTGACTTCATTGGACGGCGAGACATGGCACACTGCAGTCGAGCAGCAGTGTGTGCTCTGTTACCTGTAAGCCTAGCGGTCGGAAGGCTAACTAATCATGGCGGAAATTTCAAACATGGGGCAGTAATGTAGGTCAGTTTGTGATGGCTTTTAATGGACAGGGGAGAAAAATGGAAAAATGGAATTATCTGATACTGAGGCCTGGAGGCTGTCAGGGTTTTGTAATGTATTTATGGGCCAGTTCCCAACGTCTAAGCTCTGAACTATTGCAAGAAGATGGCAAGGATTTCACAATTCTGGTGCTGTAGCAGGAGTCAACATTTTTGTTGTGGGAAACTGCACGAGATGCAATTAGTTTTTCTTGTGGGCAGATGTTGCGTCCAGTTAGAGCTTTCTTTGTGTCGGCTCCGTGGCCATTCATTCTCTGTCTTAGAGAGTGTTGGTTGTGAGGCCTATGTACTCTGCATCATAGTATTTGCACTGGAGTTGTTACATCAGATTTGTTGTAGCACAGTTGTAGCTGCCTTGGATGGGATATGTGTGGTTTGTCTGACTGCTGTTGAAAGTAGGTAGATGGCTGTTGAATGGTACGGGAACCACAGCGAGAACTATTACAAGGGTTAGGAGCATCTGAGGTTGACTGTTTTGCTGGAGGTTGCAGTTGGTGGGAGTTTCAGACGGACTAGTTTATTGCGGAGGTTGGTTGTCGTTTGAAAACCAATTTGGGGGGGTTTTGAAAACAAGTCCTGTGTCTATGGTGAGGCAGCCAGGATTTTGTGCCCAAAGTTCGGTATGGTCTTGAGTTTCTTTAAACCTTCATGGTGAGGTACAGCCAAGGGGATGTCTGAATTGATAGTTTTGGTTTGTGTGTCTGTGTTTGTAATGGGACGTTGGTTCTGTTGGTTAACAATTGTTTGGGGTAACCTCTGTTGATGAAGGCTCTGGCTATCTGGTCACATTGTTTGTTTAGGTCACTGTGGGTGGAGCATATGTATTTTGCCCGTGGGGCAAGGCTGTAAGGTAGTGGCTTTTTTGTATTGTAAGGGTGGTAACTTTCAAAGTGCAGATACTGTAGTGGTTGTTGGTAGGTTTGGTGTGGACAGAGGTGTTGATGGTACCATTGTGGAGTGTTAGTTAGACATCCAGGACTATGGATTGTGTTGGGTGTGACCTTGAGGGATCACTTGAGCTACACATCTGACAAACTATGCTAGCTTGCTTTTCTCTTTTGTTATCGTATATCAATACTCACTACCGAGTAAACCTACAGGTGCTATTATTTTATAAATTTAACATTAATTTGGAATGTTTAGAATTCCCTTCAAGAGTTAAGTGAACAGTGGGAAATGAAAAGCCTCTTTCAAGACGTAAATACTTTAGTTTCATAGGCATGGTGTCCATTTACTGAGCATGTAGAACCAACTTAGAATGTAGAAAATAATTTTAGAAAATTGACAGAATAATTTAGTAGTTGGGACACTACTCAAACAGTAAGCGAAACCTGTCTGAAAGGTTAAAGTGCAGTGTAGAAAGCAGGCAGGATTGACTGTTGTAGATGAGAATTTCTTAACGTGCTAAGACATGTTAAGTTAGAAATTTAGGAAGTAACTTCAACATATCAGAACATTTTTTAAAGAAAGTTAAAGAATCTCTTTAAGGCCACTGGTCCCTAGTTACGCTGTTTATTTGAACATAATTTTTTTTAAATTTGGTTCAAGAGAAGATGTTGTAAAACCACCATGTACGTATGTTAAATTAGTTTTTATTATATAACCTAATTTTTCAAAGCAAATATTTATAATTTTTGGCCAGTTATTAATTTATAGAAATATTTTAATATTGAAGTAGATAGCCAGAACTATATGTTATTGTTATTATTATTTTTAAACAAAATTAGGCTACATAGAATAAAAACTATTTTCAACAAATCTATGTGACACTTTTACAATATCTGATTCCTTTCAGAATTTAAAAGTTAATATTTTCAAAACAGCTTAAATAGTAGCGTGTTGCCTTAACGAGCTGGCAGGACTACTTCGGAAAGAGGGCAAGGTAGTACATTAAATTTATGTAGAGGTAGGAAGTAATTTGATATAGGTAGTATGTGGTATTTTTTGGAAGGAGAATAATTTAGGCAGGACCAATTTGTAATTGCTTGAAAGTCTTGACATAGAGAGATTTGACAGGACTGACTAGGAAGATTAGTATCGCCTTGCAATAGTAGGGAAGACCAGTTAGGAAGGCTGTTGTGTGGTGTGTGCAGACGAGAGGTTAGGCCTGTCCCTGCTGGCAGGGGCACGATTCAACCAGGAGCTGGTGGCATCCCTGCAGCGGCAGGAGGCTCAGCTGGTGGCAGCACTGCAAGCGAAGCAGCACCAGGATCAGATGGTCAACCTGCACTGGCGTCAGCAGGAAGTGCTCCAACGCCAAGAGAGACAACTGCAGGATCTAGTGGAACGCCAAGTGGAGCGCCAACGCCAGGTTGAGAACCAACTCATACGTCAACAGGAGCGCATTGCATCCCACATACAGGTTACTGCTTTCTGTTCCATTCTGTCCTTGGTTCTCATTTGCAATACACTTTCATATCAGTTTTTTTACACATTATAAAAGCTTCTAGAAATGTTCAGTACACTTCCATGCCCTAAAAATGTATTAAAAATTTTAACTTAACAAGATAATAAAATAGTGTATTTGAAAAAATTATGAAGATTAATAGATAATTTACGAACAGATTTGAACTCTTGTGAGTAGATATCAAACTTTAAGGCAAACAAAAACGTATGATCTAGACTTCTTCAAAAGCACAGAACTGTAATAAAATGTAAATCGTCATACATTTTTTACCAAAAGCTAAAGACCTGCATTATGGCCCACTGCAAAGAAGATACTACACTGTAGTAAATGTAACTGTGACGCCGTGACCGGTGAGAGTGAGGTAGGAATGGAGCTGCGTTGGATTGCTCTGGGCGCAACCCGGTTAAGCGTGTAGCCGGGAACACGAGGCTCGATGGGTCGTAGTCTGTTCGTGTCGGCGTGCCCCTCTCTCACCTGGCGAGTCGAAACAGCTGCGTGTCGGAGAAAGCAGGGAGGACCTGGAGAAAACTACACCTTACATGGACACTTACGGTGCTGTCCACACCCCCATACCCTAGGGCCTTAAGCCAGCCAGTTCTAAATGGCAAAACAAAGTAGAACACTGGGCCGGATAGTTGCACACGCGCGTTACGTAATTCTCGCTGGACGAATCAGAGTCCCGAAGCGCGCCACGTCTCTCTCGTTCCGTCCGTCGTGGCCGCTGCTTCCAGACTGCCTTTTTCATGCGCCGGTAGAGGGAGGGGGCGGCGAAGCCACGTGTCCTGCACTGGCAGATGGCCGCGCGGCGGCCAGAATGGCAGGTGTTGCACGTCGGTGCCAAGTTCACACATGCCCTGCCGCCGTCACTGATCCGCCACACACACTCAAGTACTACACATCTGCTGTTAACAACCAGCGCACACCTGCCATCAGGCGCAACTCTACCTGGCCTGTGGCCTGGTACGACGACAACTAATGTAACAGAACTGCAGACTACTAATAAATTTAATATACAAAACTTATACAATTTCTCAAAAGCCTTAGAGGAGTTAGTTTCCTAAAGAAATATACTTTTTAAAATATTTTTGTCTCTGTCATAATTGAATTTGAATTCCAGTCAACCACACATTTTCTTTTTCAAGTTTACAAAATTCAAATTTGAGACATTTGTTTTGTAAGAGCAAGTTTGAATACGTAGTAGAACACACTATAGCAAATGATGTAGCTTGTTTATTTATTTTATTTAGAAACATAATGTTCAACCTGAGACCAGTTTACAAAATATTGTATACAATTATTGATTACAAGCACATTTATTAATAACCTAACTTAAACTACAAATATTTATATTTAAAATATTCAACTACGAAACAAGTACACAACACAGTTTTACTAAAACTAGTTATATACATAAGGAAAAAAAAAAATATAAGAAATACAGTTCAGTAAAAAAATGTATAAAAATTACAATTCAGTCTGTTAAAATAATGATACATAAAAAGAAACTTTCAGCGAGAATGAATAAGTGGAAGCATGTCTAAATGAAATGTCGCACAATGTTTACTGATTTTGCTGCATCTGCAAATAATCTTTAAGTTAAATTCTGAAAATCTCATCTTTACAACATGTTAAATTGTCCAGCAAAGCATTCCATTGACTGCAGAGTAGGTAACTGAATGATTTTCGGTAGTTGGATGCTTATTATCGTGTTTTGTTTATGCCTGATTCAATTGAACAGAATACATATGTGCCTTCTTTGTGAGTATTGTTTTTTGTTGACACAAAAATTGATATAAAAACCTACGTTCCATACCAAGCCAGTTTGTATTTGTTAAATATTGAGATAGATGATATCTGATTTTAAGATTGTAGCAAAAATATATACATGCATTCTGAACTTTCTGGATTCTGTGGTAACAATATTGCTGCAATAATTTAGACGTATGCTTAGATTAGTCCATAGTACTGGTAAAAACAATTCCCAAGTTCCCGTATTCATCACATTTAGGTATTTCTGTTTTTATTTATTAAAATTTGTCTAGTGTTACATACTTTCTGTAAAATTTATTTCAAGTTGATACAGTAATTGTGTAAAAGCTCTTCAGGTTATTCAGCTTTAAGCTGTTCTCTTTGCACCAGTCTACAATGTGTAAAAGTTTGTTGTTAATATTTTATATTTCATCCGGTACATTTTCCAGTTTGCAAGATAAAATTAGTTGAGTGTCATAGGCATGTTGATATCAAACAGAGTTTTTAAGACATATATGTAATGTGTATGTGTAAATGGAGAATAGCAGTGGCCCCAGCACAGAACTTGAGGGACTCCAGGCTTGACAAGTTATTTTGTGGACGTTATCTCACCGTCAGATGTGACGGGAAGGATGCTGATGGGACGCAAGTTCTTAAAGTTAGTTGGATTTTTGTACTTTTGACAAGGGTAGTATTTTAGATTCATTCCATTGTTATGGAAAAGCTGAAAATTCTATGGAGAAATTTGCTATATGCATAAGAATAGGAATGAAAGATGTTCACAGTTTCATCATATTAATGTTTATCCCATCCAATCCCACAGCATGTGTTTTAATACAGTTTAATATTTTATAAACTTCAGTGTCTGTAACTGTTTTAAAAGGGGGCACTGTTATTGTTTTACTCTCGACACACATATGAGACTTCTTCCAGGCAGCTGTTCTGGTAATGACCTGGCTGGCTCTAAAAGTTATTTATTCAATTTGTTAGGTGTTTTATGATGCTCAGGAAGAGTAAAGTTTCAACTACATGACAGTGTTTTACCATCCTTTTTGTGCACGTCATTCAGTGATGTAAAGAATTCCAACTTGCTTTTCCTGATTGTAGTTTTGGAATACAATAGTTTCTCAATGTTTGTAGTGGTTGTGCATCTTCAGTTTTATTTTTTAGAAATTGTTTGTGTGATCTGTCTCTTTGCCTCATGACTTGTTTAATGTCATATGTTATCCACTGATTATTAGTATTCCGATGAGTTATGCATTTTACAGATGCATGTCAAATAATTGATGTAATTCTTTAGTAAATATGTGACCTTTCATTTCACTGTTATTTGCTATGAATGTCTTGTCCCATGCAATGTCTCTTAACTTGGAGTTCAAGCAAGTCTTTTTGGTACAGTTACACATTTTGTCGGAAGATTGTAAGTAAGGTAAATTAGGTTGTGGTATGTGAAACTCGTATTGTCAGTGTACGTGACTTTACTAGTGTTCTTTACATTCATTAGGTCATTCTACATTTAACTTGTTAGTGTTATCTAGTTTGAGATGTTATGAGCTGACTGAAACCATGAGAACTCAATATTGTATATTGTTTAGAAAGTTAGTTTCAGAACTTGGCTTCAGCAAATTAACATTGAAGTCCCCAGTGCGTATTATGTTGTCTTACTCAACAAGCATCTCTTCCAGAACACTTTGAAGGTTATTCAATTCTGTGTATTTGATGTCAGGCAGCCTATAAGCTGTGCCAAGATCTATTTTTGTACTCTTAAAACGAACTTCAAGCCACAGCTGTTACATCCAGCAATCTTTGTTTGTAATAGAATCAATGTTAATTTCTTTATAATTTACTCAATTGTGTGTACAGACATAAATTTCTCCTCCTAATTTTCATGAAGTTCTATCGTTTCGAGCAAGTGTATGGTTTTCAATATTTATCAACGTTGCAAATAATGCCGGCTTAAGCCAACTCACGCTCATGGCAGATGTGTGAAATTTACTCTGATAAATAAGTTCTCTAACTTCGTCTATGTTTTGCATTAGTGAACGGACATTAGATATCACATTTTTAGCCGGCAACCATTCGTACTGGGAGAAAAGAACAGGTGGACGCTTTCATTTTCAGCTGGAGGGTTGTTTACGATGAGGGTTGGGCGGCAAGTGACTGGTGGAGGAGAGAATAGAATGTCTGCCAGATGAGTCTTCATTCATCCAGTTGAATAGGTTCACTAAATCCTGCTAGATGTTTGCCAGAATATCCTTTTGAGACAAGGTACCAATGAATTCTGTGTTTTCTGGAAATTAAATCATAAAACTGCTGGTTTAGTTAAGTCAGAGGAAACAATATATGATTTGAATTGAAATATTTTGTACAACAGTGATTCCACAATCTTGGCTTAAGGTGCTAGATTTAAGTAACAACTTACTATGTTTAAGGGTAGTGCTACTGTTTGTGAATGGCTAAGTTGTATTCGATAGGTATGCAGTGACCGGGAATATTACTTAACGTACACTTTCGCCCTTGTAGGCCAGGAAGAAGGTCAAGCCAGAACAACAGAAACACAATTAAATATCTTTTGGGGTATTATTCCATGTATGTTTGTACACATATAAATACTTGTCAGGACCAACACGACTTTAGCAAGGAACCTGCTAGTTTAGATTTTCCGGGCAGCACATGTATCTGACATTACAAAGTCCATTCTGGACGACTACAAAAGTGAAGCAATCTGCCACGTGACCTCTCAAAATAATTATCTGAGCTAGCAGCTAAGTTTTAGTTAAAGTTCTCTTACCTGACAAAATGGGATTTACGTTTTTGGAAAGAAAAGTTCTTGTAGTGAAAGTGGTAGAAATTGATTCCAATAAAGCAAGGTTGAAAACAGCACTACTGGAATTTCAGTTACAGTACAGTTGAAGTTCCTATGTGTGATTCTGTGTGTGTGTGAGTGTGTGTGTGTGAGTGTGTGTGTGTGAGTGTGTGTGTGTGTGTGTGTGAGAGAGAGTGGGTGCACACGTGTGGGTGTGTGGGTGCGCACATGTAGGGGTGTGTATGCATGTGGGTGCAGGTGGGGTATGGATATGTGTGTGTGTGCATGTGTGTGCATCTAGTGTGCGTGCACATGCATGTGTGTATCCAGTATGGGAGCATGTGCGAGAGAGTGCATAGTGTGGGTGCACGTGTGCATGTGGTTATGTCTAATGTGCATGCACATGCATGTGTGTATCCAGTATGGGAGCATGTGCAAGAGAGTGCCTAGTGTGGGTGCACGTGTGCATGTGGTTATGTCTAATGTGGGTGCACATGCATGTGTGTATCCAGTATGGGAGCATGTGTGAGAGAGTGCCTAGTGTGGGTGCACATGCATGTGTGTGTCTAATGCTGGTGCACGTGTGTGTGTCTGGCTGTCTCAGTAGTAGTCAATGGACTAGTATGTATGAATTAGGTTAGTGCACAACATGAGCTGCTGCTACCTGGCAAGCACTAGTGTCATCTTTAATGGACCTAAAATTTACTGTATACATAATTTAACGGAATGCTTTTTACATTAAATGCAGCTGAAGCTTTCAGGCATGGAGAAGTTCAATGCTGGAAGTAATTTAAGGCTCAGTGAGATGGTTACGTTTTTAAGTATTCCAAACCCTTGATACTCCTGAAACAGGAAACATCACCCATTTTATGAGACTTTTCATGTTTAATCTTTAATCTCATATTCTATTCGTTTTTCAATCTTATGCAAGGAAATTGTGGGCATTATCTAAAGTTGAGAAACAAATTCTGGGTTTTCAACTTTATTCCTTTAGGACAAATGTAGGCACTAAATTAATTATTTGGCATGGGCGACTCACATAGGGGATGTATAGGGCATACATGTTTAGTTTGTTGTGTGACTTGTATAGTTCAGTTTTGAACTTAGTCTGTCATAAGGTGTCAGCAGAGAAACCGCTACCAAGTTTTGGTTTACGAACACTTTTAGTTAAAAGTTATTGTCGCATCCTTCCTTTATGTGTAATTTTGGACTGTATTGAATAATATTTTCTGCTACTATATTTATGTATAAAGTTTAATCGCATGCTGGCAAGAAAAGACAGACAGAAAATATAATAAGGCTGATGCCTTTTAAGATAAAATCCAAAGGTAACATTCGTACATTGGTAATAACGTGGTACAATATGTGTTTATTGCTATTTTTCTGAGGTGGTGTGGACTAACAGCCGACCAGGAGATTTGTTGTGTTTTTTAGGCTCTGATTTCACAGCCGGTGGTCCTTCCTGCCCCAGAGATCCCAGTGGTTGGCCCCACTGGAGTAGCAGTTGTGCAGTCTTCCCAAACTTCTGATGTAGGTGCAGACAGAAGCCACATTATTCAGGTACTTTGTGATAGAACCTATGCAGACATAGATGTAAGTATCTGTAATTGAAGCAACAATTTAAGTAGGTATCTGATTGTGTTCATGTATGTAGAGGCTGATCATGCTGAAGTGAGCACTTTTAAAGTGACTTGTCAAGCTAATTATCAATAAAATTTACAGTATTTGATTGTGTCCTCAAATATTAATTAACTTTTGACTATGTTGCAGTCTTTACACTGTCTTTATTATGTACTAATACTGGTATGACTGTATCACCAGCTGTATAAATATTCAAATTAGCTGAATGAAGAGTGAGTTAGGGTGAGACATTTTGTTCAGCGTTTGACATTGAGGTCTTAAGCACTGGGAGGGATGACACGAGGTGTTTATGAAGTGACGCCAGAATTAAGGGGTGGGAACAACAACTCGTAATCCCTGAGAAAACCCGCCGACCAACGGCATTGTCTGCAACGATTCAAAGGAAAAAAAATTACTGCAGATTCAAATGAACTCTCTTCATTGTGAATAGCTTATAACGTACATTGAGATTGTAGTATCCACATGTTCCTTCTTTGCTATCGTTGAACTATATTGTATTGATTTATAATGTTGGCAGCTCTGCTGACAGCAGTCTACAGGATGTCATGGCAATAGTTGTTACTGCATGTACTGTGGCAATGTTTAAAGTTGGATTAATAACATATAAGATACAAAAGTGGCGACAAGGATGGAATTCGTCTGTTAAACTGTGGTTCTGCATAACAAATGATGGTGGGTTTAAAGGGCGAGAATTTCATTCCTGAAGAGGATTCGTAGGAGTCCTATATAGAGAGATTAGAACAACTGTTTATAGCAAATTGTGTCGGGCAACAAGGAAGACGATCAAACAAAGTGAAGTGCCATTTTAATTTTGGTGATCAGAAAGCAAACCTTTGAAGTTCTTCGGAATTTGTGTGAGCCGAAGAAGCAGCAACAAGGCAGAAGTAATGAAGAGTTAGTGATGTTGCTAACAAACAACTATGCGCCAAAACACTCTGAGATTGCAGAACGCTATTCCTTTCGCAAGAGAATGCAGCCGGAAAAAGGAAGTGTGTCTGATTTTGTAATAGGATTACGTAAGCAAACACGTTCTTGTAACTTGGGTACATTTTTAGACAGTGCTTAAAGAGATCAGTGTGTTGTAGGTCTCAAAGACAAAAACATTACCCAGAGATCATTCTTAGAAGCAGACGACCTGAGTTTTGAGAAGGCAGTAAGTATAGCAACTTAATTCAATTAGGCAGTTGGCAATGTAAATAGAGCAACGCGTGAAATAGATGGCCTAAAGTATGTGAAAGAAGAAATTCACATTATACTGTCCATACCATATAAGAATTCCATTATTTGATAGATCATAAAAAAGTAGGACTATGTAAACAAAAACATTATGTATCCTTCCACCACCATGTGCTTTCCAGCTGACAATCAAAACATTTCAACAGTTACAGTATATGATTGCAATAAAATTCAAAATGTTTTGTGATTTTCGTTTGATTATTTTTTAGAACTCACATTTAATTTGTTTGCAACACTGGCTGCACATTAAGGTTATAAAGGTTAGGTGGTCAATGTTAATGGAAAATTATTTAATATTGCAGTAATGAATTGTTTACTCTACAGGTGTTAAGTTAATGTAATCATTCAGTAGTATTTAACATTATTTATCGTATATTTTCCTAGGTACGCTTAAAAATTTTGTAATATTTAAAGGACCTGCTCTGCCTACGAGGGGAGGGGGGGGGTTGATGAGCTACCTCCTTCCTCATCCTCTCCTTCACTCATTCACTCCGCTTCTCCATGGCTACTGAAATACTCCAGACTCGTGGCACATGCACACGTGTCTTACCGTAACTGTATCTAGTAGTTGACAGTGCGGGAGGAAAGCACAACATCAAGTGAAAGTCATATCACACAACACAGCCACAGGCTGTCGCACGCTGTGCCATTCCTGCCTTCCATTCTTCTTTTCCTCTCTCTTTGCGCACATCATCACACACACATACACTCATTCAAACTCGAGCGCCGTGCACAAACAGACAGCAAGGAAGCCTCAAAGTCAGCACGACATGGGCCTGTGCGATAATAGAAACAAATCCTGGGCTGTACAACGCCATGCGATGCAGCTTTATTCTTAGATTTCGCACACTTGAAATGAATATTTCTGCTAGGCCAGAAATATCATTTCCTTGATAGTATGGACCTTTATTTAGGCTTTGGGTATTCAGCTGATTTGCTACATTGTTTGGGTAGTGATAGGATGCACTACAAGTCAGGACGATCGGATGACTGTGTTGGGTGCACGCGCAGCCCGCCGAGAGTGCTGTGCTCTAGCAACTCGTGGGTTGTAGGTTGTAGGAAAGGTTTTTTTGCGCCGCGAGGGTGTGGCTGGTGAATCGTGGCACGAGCTAGTCGGTTAGAAGTGAAAACAGGTGGTCGCGGCTTTTTACTTTGACGCGAGGATTGGCAGAGTCGGCGAACTCGAGTCTCGTACGGAAATGGGTTTCCGTATCTGGTTATGCGGACTCGTGTTTGCGGCTTTTGTGATATTATGTGGTACCAGGGGGAAAATGCCGGTTACACTTGCGTTGGTATTTGACTGGGAAAGCAGTGGATGGCCAATGTTTAAACTCGTGAGCTATATTATTAGGCATGAGCGCCTGAGGACGAGTATCTCCGCCGACTAAGTTTTCGTGTATTATTTATTACGTGTAATTCTTTACACGTTTTACATTATGTGGCTATGGTGACAAGAGTTCAAAACGTGTATATGTTTTGCTTAGCATTTTGGTTTGTGGTGAGTGACAAAGTGCTTGCTGATACATTCGCCAAGAGTGCGTGCGTAAATTACTCCGCTAACTCGTCACGAAACGGATGGGTCATGCATTGTGCCTATTTGCGTTTTTGCTTGGTGCCTGCTGGGCCTATGTGAAAGGTAGTTTCAACTGCATCGGGGGCCCTTTTGGTGGGTATTGCTACAAGACACTGTTCAGTGGCTAACAAGGTATGAAGTCGATTTATTTGGTTGTGTGTCCCATCCGATCGTCCTGAGTCGTCACAGTAATGCTCCTTACTATATTTAAATCTTCAAATTTTCAGTCTGTTATTGGACTGCCTCCGTAAAGTAATGTAAAATTACTTTTGGGAAGATATAACTCCGTGTACAAGGTATAAATTTGATGTTATCTGAAGTTGGATGTGGAAGTTGACAGAATTAACGTAACATTTACTTTTGAGAAGTGAGAACTTTGTGGTCTTCTAAACAAGGCATTAACTTCATTTATTTTGAAATTGAATGTTGCAGGTTTTGTTGTGATAGTTTTTGTTTCTAAATTAGCCACGAGTAGTATGTAACTTTTTTGGTGTGGCAATTTTGAGAATGTATTGGTGGACTATAAATTGAGATTGATGTTTACGTCACAACTGCCCAGTTTATGTCAAAATATTGGATTGAATTTGTATTTGTATTTAGTGTTTCAAGTAATTTGGGTATTGTAATTTATATAGTATAAAATTGTGCATGCCAAGTTTTTTGTTCATCGAATCCACCCATTATTTTGAAAGTAACACTTTTGTTTGGAAGTTAATTACTTTGCAGTTAGAGCCATCCCTTGAGTAATTTGAAAATGTGTAACGTCTTCTGGTAAGGCCTAATTGGGGCACAGAAGCCGTTACACACTTTTCTGACTTCTCAATCAAAATGACTTTGAATTACTAGGATTTGATCCCTGTTTGGGCCAGAAAAAAGCTTTGAATTACAAATTAATTGAATTTCGAACTAACCAAACTCCATAGCATGTAAAATCTTATCCTCACGTTCGGGACTGAGTGATGGCTTCAGTTTGTATAGCATTTCGAATTAACAGAGTTCAAATTAACGAGGTTTTACTGTACACAGTAGACTAAATGTATCACATGCCTGAGATAAAATTACTATCCGTATCAAAAATGACATAAGAATAAATCTTCACACACATGATCATTGTACCAAAATTGATAAAATCACACAAGGTACACAAAATAATTCTATTACATGGTGCACCACGCATTGCTCATAATAAATAACAACAAATGCACATCAGAATAAAAGGTTAGCCATAAAACAAAGTGGCCACAGACAAACAACACTCAACACAAAGACAATACAAACACAAAACACGAGGACCAACAAAACACCCCAAACACACACAAACACTACACAAATACAAACACCAAACTATGCCAAGAATTGTATGTGCAGCACATAATAAACTTTAGGCCCACAAAGAGCTGGAATGCACATGCCATAGTTTCTCCAAGACTGAAGTTCCCGCGTGCTGTAAGGTTGCCCTGAAACACACTAACACATACACTTAAACATGCGGAGCATGCTTCAAATGAGACACATGAGCCTTATCGTACACTCGCCCTGTTTCAATATCATCGAACAAAACTGTATTAGGGCCCAATAACCGAGTGACCCGACAAGGTCCAGGATAAGCCACGTTTAATTTGCTGGTGGTGTCATTAGCACGAGACGGAAGCACAAAAGACTTGCAAAACACAGACTTCCCAACCTGTTATCACTAGGAATTCTTCGGGAATTGACTTGGGCCTGGGAACGTTGTCGGGCCTCCGTAAGATTTCCAAAGGTCTGATGGTTCAGCAACTCCCGTTGAACACCATACAAAGGCAGGGCAGGAGATGGAACGCCCCACACATACAATAATGGGTGTATAAGGTCTCGCCCCAACAAAACTCTAGCAGGTGTGTTCCTCGTGGCTCCGTGCACTGCATAATTGAAAACCACATTAATTAAATCAAGATCTTGATCCCAATCCCGCTGCTGGGAGTGATACAAAGCTATTAACGTAACCTTTGTGTTACGATTAAACCTTTCTACCTGGTTTCCACAAGGGTAGTAAGGGCTTGAGGTGTAATGGTTTAAGGCCCAGCAGAAACACATATCTTTAAATGTGGTGGAACAAAAATAAGCTGCATTGTCGGTTACTAAGTTGGTAGAAGGGCCTAAAGAGGACCACATGCATTCCGTTAGGAGGCGTATAGTAGTGGAACTCTTGTGTTACGCATCGCCATAAGAATGATGAATTTGCTAAACACATCTAGAACCATCAAAACATATAAGTTGTCTTTTAAAGAATGTACCAAAGGACCAAACACGTCATAATGAAGCATCTCCCAGCAATATGATACCTCGTCCATGGAATACAGACCTACTTTCGAATTCTTGGCAGCTTTAGCACAGTGACACAAGTCGCACTTATGAACAAATGAGTGGACGTCACGGAACATTCCGGGCCTATAGAACTTGGCACCCAGCTTACGGAGAGTACCACTCCGACCCAGGTGTCCTCTAAAAGGAGAGGAATGATAGTAAGTCAAAAGCTCGGCTCTACATTCTATCAGCACCACCAATCTACGAGCCTTACCCTTCCACCCAACAAAATGCAAAAGACCGTCAATAACGCGGTATGGGAGAGAATCACCCTGTCCCAGACGTGCCACAATATCCCGACACTCAGGATCATTTTCCTGAGATTCCTGTAGACGGGTATATAAGCAGAACACCGAGCGGATAGAACTTCAGGGTCGCATTCATAATCTTCGGTACAGTACATACAGGAAAGCGCATCCGCCATCACATTACTAGTACCAGAAACATGGTTAGTTACAAAATGGAATTTTAGCAAGCGAAACGCCCAGTGCCCGGGTATTGCCAAAATCATTGGAATGGCTCAACAGCCAAGAGACAGCCTGGTTATTAGTATATAGATCAAACTTGGCCGTAGCCAAAAATTATTAAAATTTTCCCGTATCCCTCACACATGCCAACGTCTCTTTTTCAAAGGCACTGAGGCGGCGCTCAGAGTCGGTCAGAGTGCGACTGGTGAAGGCCACCTATAAGACCTCACCATCACACCATTGACCCAACACAGCCCTCAAAGCCACGCTGGAAGCGTCCACATGGAGTACAAAACGACGGTCAAAATCGGCCAACTGCAAAGCAGGGGCGGCAGCCAAACCAGCTTTTAGAGCGTTAAAGCTCCACTCTTGTTCCAAACCACACACAAAATATACATTCTTCCGCTTCAAGAATTTAAGGGGGGCAGCCAACTCGGCAAAATGGGGGATAAAGCGAACGTGTAACCCCAACATACCAATATAACGGGAAATACCTTCAACAGTTTTAGGGCACGGGAAATTCACAATGGGGCTAACGCTGGCAGGATCCATAACTAACCGATCATCCAAAATCACATACCCGAGAAACTTAACAGAAGTAGAAGACCACGTGACCTTGGCAGGATTTGCGGTAAGTCCAGCATTACACAATCGATCCAACACCTCACGCAAGTAAACCAAATGTTCTTCAAAAGATTGGCTGTACACAATAATGTCATCTATGTAATTGTAAACAAATTTAAACTTTAATACAGAAAGGACATGATCAAGCACCCGTGACAAAGCTTGGGTCCCAAAGCAAGCACCCATAGGTATGCAGTTGAACTCATATTGAGCCCACTGTGTACAAAAAGCAGTATATTTGCGATAGTCGGGATGATGCAAGCATTGATGGAAACTTGAATTCAGGTCGATAATCGAGTAGACGCTGGCCTTTCCCACGTGCTGCAAAGCTGAATCAACAGTCGGAGCAGGAAACGGATCCAAATAGATCTTGCGGTTGACTTAAGTCATATCGGTCACCAAACAATAACCTCCACTACTGTCCTTCTTAACTAAGAAGGCAGGACACGCATTGTCTGATGTGGACGGAGATATGACCCCTTCCTTTAACAGCTTATCGACCAGCTGACACATAATATCCAACTTATTAGGCTTATACACATAGTACGGGAGACGTACCGGCACTTCATCGGTAACGGCGAACTGATAGGCAAGACATCACACTTTCCAATTTTGGGGGTTATCACATCGCTATACTCATCCAGTAAAACCTGGACCTCCTGTGAAAACGAAGTATCAACAACAGCCACTCGCCCACAAGGCGCCGGCACGGGAGTCAAGCTGGAGATTAACTGGCAGAGGGTTTTAGGAGAAAATTTGAAGACTAAACGCTTAGAATGCACGTCAACCACTGCGCGAGTATTACTCAAGAAATCTAAGCCCAAGATAACATCAGCAATTAAGTTGTTCTACACCCAAAACCTGTACGTCCACGAAAACCGATCAATTTTACGTGCAACTGAATAGAACGAATGCACCGCACGATCGTCCTATTAGCAACACATGCGACTAAGGACACACCCTGTTCAAGTCGCGAACGCAAGCAGGGATTCCGAATCAGCAAAATAGAAAGAAATTTATGCCGTAAAAAGGAATGAGAGGCGCCAGTATCCACCAACGCAGCGCACAATTCACAGTAACACTCTAATCGCACAAAACAATCGGTGCGTGTTTAAAAAAAAATCACGTGACAGATCCTTCGTGACACGCTCATGAAGGACGCTCTTCAGTTTCCCATGCAAGCAAAACGCATATGGCCTAGCTTATTACATTTGAAACAAACTCTCTGATCAACGACGGCCCTAGGCCTTGAACACAGACGCAAATCATGACCATAGCTAGCGCAATTCCCACTTCGCACCTCCGTGCTTGGTTGTATTCCACGACTAGCACTTAGCCAATCGCCTGCGACTTCGCCCTACTCGTACTCGCCTGAGATGGGTCGGAACCCAAAAACTCAGGCACATTATTGGACAATGACACAGGAGGAACCACCACTCGATGAAACTCGCGCTCCATCTCCAACTTGTGCTGAATATCCAACGCTAATATACGCAAATCCGCGTACGTTTCTGGAACGGGTCCCACAAATCTATGCTGATGAACATCAGGGGCTAAATGATCAACAATCGAACCAACCAGTTTCTTTTCGAGTCGTGACAAATTTATGCCGCGAGCATAACTCAAAACATCATGTATAAACCCAGGTACAGTCTCGCCAGGGTGCTGAAATCGGCCAACGAAAATCTGCTTCAAGTTTGACCACACACTGGGCGATCAGGCATAAGCCAACAAATTCTCCTTAAAGATTCCGCTACTAGACACATCCGCCAAAATTGAAGCAGCTTGCCCCTCAACAAGAGCAGATAAACAAGTCAAAAACAAGGATTCATCCATAGAATGAAAACTGTTTCCAAAATGGTCAACCATTACCAAAAAATGTAACACGTCTTCAGGTTGAACTACCCTTAACCATCACGTCATTCAAGCACCCAATTAGCACATTCTGCGCTGCAGTGACGGCTCCGTCCAACGCAGCTCCCGAATGTAAGCGCTCAACAGATCGCAACAAATTTACGTACGCACCGGCCCTGATGCATCAAGTAGTGACGTCTTCACTTTCAACAAACTCCACTCCAGAATCGCAAAAATACTCGCGCAACTCGAGATACCCTATCTGACCGTAGAAGTCTTTACCACGTGCATAAGCCATTCTGGTGCAACTTACACAAACCAAGAAACAATCAGCAAATAGAAATAACAACACGACGTGACCCAATAGCCGGAACATGACTCCGCCTCGAGAATTCAACCCAACTAGCAGAGTCGCGCAGTTTTGTACAGGTATTGTATAAAGAAACAAGTTGGGAAAATCCCTAGGAGACCCTTTTTAATCTCCCAAAATTACAACAAACATGCACCGGTAAAGTTCAAGCGTATAATTTTGACTTTCAAGACAATTATAGTACAGGCTAATAACGTTAATTCACTATCAAAAATATGTGTTATCCAAAAGCGCCACAGGGCTATTACATAACACAAAACCAACATCACACATTAAAAAACAATAGGGGGCGTACCATGTCGTTCATCTCGGACCCTTTTGACTCCCCGGCGGCGTGCTTTACTAAAAGGTAAGGAAAGGAAACCAAAAGTAGGCACGCGGTTTACAGCTCAGAAGGAGCAAACTACTTCAAAGAATACTAACTTTAACAAAACAGAAAAGCCAACTTACCGAAGACATGACGACCGTCGGAGCGTCGACATGGCCAAGAAACGATGCGCGGGGCAGGAACCACAAGCAGAGACTGACCTACACCCGAGAGTGCGCCGGCCGGGCTCACCTTGGAAGAAGGGGAAGGAGAGGGGAAGACGGCAGAGTCAAGGAAGGGGCACGAGTGTCGCCGAAGCTGTCCGAAGATAGCCGAAGCACATAGTGGTGGCGGAAAAGTTCAAAATAACGCAGAAGGAAGTTCTGACAAGTTGTACACTCGGCGAGACATTGGCACAAGGTTCATAGCCTAAGGAATTATTCCAGTATAACAATTTCTGGATTCCATAAGTCTTTCCAATTAATATATAGTAAGAAAACCCCACAACAACCTCTCATTCGGCATGTCCTCTGATGCAGGGCTGCCCGGTGCCTACCATGGATGCATGCATTCCAGTACTCCCCTAGAAATTTTTTTTTCAAAATCAGTAAAGGCACGTATTTCCTGGTCATACATCAACATCCAGTTCGCGCACCTGCCGACTGCCGATCGCTTTGCAATCGTGGTCTTCTCCGTGTTGTTGTAATTGTATATGCGGAAGAAATCCCGCAACTGCACTAAGTACCTATGGGGCTGCTCCCCTCCCCACAGACAAACCGCAGATCTTGTTCCGGTAGCTGCGGCTCATCCACATCGTTGCCCTGCTGCCTGCTCCATGGTGACACGCCTTGTTACCACTCTCACTCTCGCATAGTATATTTTCCACATCATTAATATTTGCCTTGATCGCTTGTACCACCTATTTTTGTACATCTATCTTACCCTCACACTCTGCCACTGTATTCTCTATCGTGAGCGTCCGTCTCTGTACTCGGGCTAGCTCTATTCCCTTAGCCTCTGCCTTGCTACTCACTCTCTCCACGTCAGCTCGTAGTTCTGCTTGCCTATCTCCGAACCCGGACATCATAATTTCCGCAGCTATTTTTCCTGTCTCAGCCATGTCTTGGACTTGGATTATCTCCTACTTAACTACCTCAAGTTCTTCCACCCTCTCTTGGCGTAGCCCTGTCAATACATTTTTCACTATGTCATCTCATTCCCTGCGCAATTTTCTTTCCAGACTCACCAATTTTTTGCCTAACCTCGTCTCTACGTTAGCCACTACCGTGGCGTATCACACGTTGGGCGAACAAAAGATGTCACGCGTTCCTCCTCAGTGCCACACGTTCATGACTAGCTCAGCGTTGCATTAAGAATCAAAGACGTGGGTTCCGACAACTAATGAGGAATGAAGACAGCAGAAATTGCGAAAGTTTTGGGGTTTATTACTTGAAATTTCAACATTCCAAACTTATGCATCAACTTCAAAATTTGACTGCCGGGAGGCATCCTTTGAGCAAAACACAAAGTTTTTACTTTTTTAAACAATGGCCAGTGATCACATAGAATTTTGTTGATAGGTAGTTGTTAATTAAAATTAACTAAGTTCTCTCCTCACAACTTGCGTTCATATCATAAAACATTGAGGACTATTAAAGATAGAAAATGTCATGCTCCCGGCACTTTACAACGAGAACCCTATCAGTCCTGCCTCCATCACACCACACACATTGTGCGCGCCCCTCTTGCTAACGACTGTTAACGACTTCGCGTACAAACTACCGGCGTCGCCCGTCAGTGGTGCTGCCCTGCAGCCATCACAGGAATCAATTTTAAGTAATATTAAGTTCTTTGCAATTAACACAAAATGTTAAAATTGTAATATTTATACATAACCACAAACATAAAAATTTTGTTTCCAAACCAATTTTATACAATTATATTAAGTAATAACTTTGTTACCAAGTGAAAGAAACATTAAACTCAAAATGTATGCGACCAACCAGCAACAGTCTGCTATTTGGTTGCGACCAAATATGGCACCAAATTCTAAACGATTATCTTTGGAGGCCAGTTTTGCATTAAAATAAAGCAATTTTTCTTGAAAAGTTAAAATTTAGCTTGGTATCTCTGTCCTCACACTCCAAGCTTTAACAATTTATATATATAATTTGTTAAATTCAACTGTAAACCATTTTAGCTAAAATACGTACTAAAAATTTACTAAATCCAAATAGAATAGTTAAAATTTTAAATAAAATATTAACATTACTAAGCAAAATGTTCTTACTGTTTAAATAAATGATTTAAAGTTACCAATTTAAATGTTATTTAAATTAAGTAAATTAGTTCAGAGTTACAGAAAATTGGTTACTTTAAATATAAATAAATTTCCACTGATGTGCTGTCTCTTAAATACTGTAACACTAAAAGTAGTTCTTAAACAAATCATTTAGATACAATTGTTAAAATGACCATGAGGCTTACATTATTAGTGGCAACTAAAATATTAAACAAACAATTTGAAGCATGTGAAAATAAATCTGGGTCCAGCCCTGGTTCACACTACACTACTTCAGCTCCTAATTGCCTCAGGTCGTCTCTTACCTTAACTATTTCCGCTCCTAATTCCGTCACTAATCCCACGTTATCTGCTTGTACCATCTGCATTACTGCACCTAAAGTAAGCTGGTTCAGTGACAGAAGCTGAACTTTGCCTAACTACGTACCAGTTATCTCTGCTATCACTTCCACTCACTAGCCTGTCCCCTTGTTACGATCCCTCATTCGCGTCGTCATTTCCTACGCTTCTGCCTGTCTCTGCATTTTCCAGTTTGTCCCCTGACATCATCTCTCCTTCCGTACACCACATCTTTGAAACAAAGCTGTGCTGGGCCCGCACTTCCTTTCACGCAATGTTGTGAAGATTCCACAATTGTACAGTTTACCAGGACTTAGCAGATCGTCAACCATAATATTGTGAATATTGGCAGTAGCTTTGTACCGACTGCATCAGTGAACGATGTAATTTGACGACGTTATAAACAGTTCATACATTGCAAGTTATCAGTATTTAACATATATAATACTCAGCAGTTATATTTCAAACGTTTCCACATATCCAGACTTTCATTACATACCTAATATTCCATTTGTTAATTTGGAATATTTACCGTTGCCATTTGTAAACATGACATTCTTCGCCGTAGATGTGATACAGACTAAACAGAGACACAGGTACAGGCAGTGCAGCTAGCCTCGTGCTACACTAGCGCTATCGAGCGACAACAGCGGAACCTCAAGAAATATTTCCGAGAACTGTGTTAATATAATTTTCCTGTAATATTGTGAATTTCTGAAAGGAATTGTTTATATAATTAATATTGTTCTAAGCGAGACGTGTAATGTTTGTATTGTGTTTTCATTATGTATTATCAGGTTTCATAGTAATAATTGGTTTATTGTAATTTAACTTGTCGTATTTGCTTCGCCATGTTGGGCGGACTATTTCCAGTGTTAATATTCATTCTCGCTTCTTGTATTTATACTCGTGTATTTGTAGTATCGGGGTTCAGTCGGCTTCCAGTGAAATGTAAATGTTGCTTTGTTATTCGTTATTGTAAATGTGGAATGGGTTGTTATGCTGCAGGACTTGTAAATGATCAATTTGTGGCGCCTTGTTTAGTTTCTTGTTTATTTGTTTCTTGAGTTGAAGTCCTGTAGCATAATGGTCCAAGTCCTAGTGTTTCATTCGTGTCTTGTGTGTTTGTTGTTGTTTCTCCTTTTTCTGATAAATTAAAGTAACTTTCGTGTTCGGGATTTCATAGGTAAATTAAAGTAAATATGTAATTATTATTCAGTGTGAGAGAGAGAGGGGGGCAGACATGTATTTTCTGTAAGTTTTATTAATGGGTTAATTAATCTTTAAAGGTGTGCAATTTGATGCTTGGATTTAACAGCGAATGTAAACCATTTCCGTTCTTTAATAGTAAACCAATTAGATGTTTTGCATGCACCTTCTGTGCCCGAATATGAGACTTTTGTGTGAGGGTGTAAGCTGTGTATGCATACTACTGAGGTAGGATATGCTTGTGTTTGAGATTGTATGTTGGGGCGTGGTTCCCCGGAAACTTTAATTAGTATGTAAGTATGTTTAGGGGCGTGTGTCCCCTCGAATTTATGTTAGGGTTTGCTGCTGAGAGTCAGCACTTGTTGTGTGAGCTAGTTCCCTATGAGGTAGGGCTAGCCTATGTTTAGTTGTTGTCTTTGCTACACCCTCCTCAGGGTTGTCGACTAGGGCTTCTTGATATTTCTTATTCAACTTTAAATGAGATTCCATTTGCACATCTGTTATTGTATTTTTGTAAAATTAATGTTCAATGTTATTTGTTTCATTTTGAATGTTTTAATCCTTGATTAACTATTTGAGTATATATAATTTTCAAGGTTATGTAATTGTCAACATGTTTTGATTTGTCAATAAATCACTGCTGCGATTGAATGGACCTTGATGTTTATTGAAGTTGAAGTTAATGGTAATTTCCCTTCTACAAGTTTGCTAATAATGGTGATATTACATTCAGATCATGCTGATCACTTGCTAGTTTTGCTAAGTTATGAGTTTCTAGCTTTGTTCTAATTAAATTATACCCTTGCCTAGGCTTAGTAGCTTGCTAATTGTTGGGGATCGCAACCCTCGTTACTGCCTCTGCTGCTGTGATGATTGTTAGGTGCCATCACCATGTTGAGGTTAGCCCCGATGGAGGGGCGGTGACGGTACAAAGCCCTTAAATTATTTTGTAACTCTCAATGAGAAAAAAAGAGGAGAGAAAAAAAATATAACCCTCTCCCTTCACCATGAATCGGACCCCTCAAGGTTTACACGTTATGCTGCATGCATTTAATATCCCATCCCCCTAACCTCAGCACGTACATTACACAGCTACCATGGTCACTACAGAATAATCAACTATATACACGCACGCTAAGCAGTAGCGCGCTGGTCAGGCTGGCTTGTTGTGGCACGTGTTTCCTCTCGCCCCATGGCCGCCCCCGGCCCTCAGCAGCTTGGATTGATCCCATTTCTTCTCAACACTGCGCTCCACCTCTCAGCCATACTTGGTTCTCACCTAGGCCCCACGTTTTTAGGTGGCATTTAACGTGGTGGCATACCTTCCACTTGTGCACCAGCTCAGGCAACCACACCAGAATGCATGGTTCTCAGCAGTAGGCAGAAATCTCTCGTTGAAATTGCGGGTGGTTCATAGGTAGTGCATAATTATTTTACTGAAGAAATAAATGTGTTGCGGCATT
Organism: Medauroidea extradentata; assembly: GCA_003012365.1. Classification (NCBI taxonomy): domain Eukaryota; kingdom Metazoa; phylum Arthropoda; class Insecta; order Phasmatodea; family Phasmatidae; genus Medauroidea; species Medauroidea extradentata. Next base: position 26,165 of record PNEQ01051805.1, read on the forward strand.
GAAATTACCATTGTAGCTTTAATGCACATGTATCAAATCACAATCCCACGTGCTCAGCTTGAGCTATCATTAAAACATATAAAGGGCTCCGCCACAAACGTAAAATAAGCAAATAGCTACCAAAATTCACCGGCGTTTTAACAAATGAAATCGCACAGCCTTTCCACCCTGCATGGGTGCACCCAGGCCCAACACTCGACTCTGGAAAAAAAACAATTGTAACGACACTCTCCGCGCTCTGCAAAGAGACTCCGACCTCCAACATGCCCGTGCAGCTAAGGCCGAGCAATGTTCCAGCTGTGCCCCCCTTCTCCTATGTAGAAGTCACGTTTCCAACATATTGATCGCCAGCACACAAAAAAAAATATGTATTTAATATCTACCAATGCGTCCATGTTACAACAGAACACCAAACTCGACACACTGCCTTACCAAATTAAATACATTCAGGCGACCATAAATGATAAAATACTTACGTATAAATTTCGGTATATATTTGCCTTGCATCTTCCCTGCTGCCCACGTATGCAATATATTATACCGGCTGTTCATAGCTCTCAATCACCTAAACTTTGAGTATAGCCCTCGTATCATCATGGAATGGTTTGGATACACTCTTAGCATTAACAAAGGATCACTCCTATACCTTAGTCGTGAAATTTATGTGGCTCGGCCTATGATAAATAAATCTTACAAAATTACATAATACTACAACAGGGAGACTTCAACATTATACCCAAGCCTCTGTTCATGAACACAATTGTACTTGTACTTTCACGGGCCGCAGTGGCCGAGGGGTCAGACCTCTCGCCTGCCACCAAGGTGACCCGGGTTCGATTCCCGGTGGGGTCGGTCTCCGGATTTTTGCATGTGGGAATTGTGCTGGACGATGCCGCTGGTAAACACGTAGGCTGGCAAACCTTACGGTTAAAAAAACTCTTGTTACTTTGTAACTTTAATTACATCAAAATTCAGTGCCATGTGTATCACAGTAACTTGCTGAATGGCTCATATTACCTAAACTCTATTAACAGTTTTAATTAGTAACCACTTTATCAATATACTTGTTAACTACTAACAGTTATCCATCATGCGTGAACTATGGTCTATTGGCATAGGTTTCATTGAATTAGCTTCATTGTGGTGCGTATGTACTGGACTGCTCTAAAATCAGTACAGCCAGATTACAATGAGTTATTACTAACTCTGTCACAAAATTTGTTTTTATTTATCTTTCAGACTGTAAGGTTTCTGATTTAAATCCAAGTAAAATTAAAGCTGTCTGTATTTGTAAGTTTTTGCATGTTTAGTCTGTGAATACTGTATGTACCTTTTTGTGTAGTGTGTGCATGCGTACTGGTGTGTGGTTATGTGTGTGATTGCATACATTCACATTCACAAGCATCTTTGTGTGTGCATGTGTGTGTGAAAGGTGGGGGGTGAGATGAGAGGTGGTGGTAATGTCCCAGCCTCAGCACGACTCCCCGGCCGCTTGCTCGGATGCAGATGTCAGGTACAGAGAGGAGCTTGAGAGGGTGGAAGGCTTCTACAAACATCATATTGCTTCACTGGAGTCATCCTTGGAGCGGCTGGAGGTCCGGCTGCGTGCAGAGAACCTGCGACTGGAGGAGGAGTACCAGGCCCGGGTCGTGAAACTGCAGGTGTGTTGTGCTTGTATCATTCTCTCTCTTTCTCCCTCCTTATCACAGTGTTGTATGGTTTGAAAGGTGAAGGTATCATATAAATGAAGTTGTAGTTCTCTTCTAGAGCAAGAATTTTAATTTTGCTCTAGCATTTTTTTTTTTTTTGTTTATCAAGGCTATGTAATGTGTAAGGTTACCAGGGATAGTGAGAGTAATAGTGACAGTCATGGTATAGGGCACCATTCCATGGATTACAGGCGTGGAGGCCAGGCTAGACTATTTCTCTGGATATGACGTTGCCCGCATGACTCTAACCCTGAAGATGACTCACAATAGTTCAAACAGTTTTAGTTCCTTAAAAAATTAGACTTTTATGTATGGGTTCTTAAAGGCATCCCACACACGTACCAACTGCAATTCAAGCCTCACCAGCCATGTTTTCTTTTTTTTCTTTTCAATTTTGACGTTGTTTGCTTGACTCCAGTGTTAGTATAACACTGACCACAATGCCGGCCCATGCATAACAGCCCCCAACTCGCTACGGCAGCAACCAGTTACTTTGGTTTAATTTGATATTGTGTGCAGTGTGAAGTTAAGCCCCACATTTCATAAGTTGTCCGGTCAAGGTGGTGAGCCTGTCCGGCTTTCTGAGTGCAAGTGCATTGTTTGTTCGCCAAGATTTCATAATTTCAATTAAATAGTTTCTTTATTCGTTATTTAGCTATAATTTCTGACATCAAGATCTGTGGATGAACTTTAGTCCTGCGAGGCTATGGAATGCCATCCTGAAGCAAGCAGCTATAAATTTTAAAACAAATTCATGTGTAACTAATCAATAATTATTGCAGTGGGCTACATAGGGCTAGTGGTAGCTTAATTTTCATTATTAATAATTTATTAATATTGATCAGTCAGTCTTGTCATAGAGAGTTCACACTAGTCTCATTTTGTTCAGCTATGTATTTCATGAATTTTATCTAAGTAACTTGTTGATGTAATTTGAAGGCCATAGGGCATATTTCACATTTTCAGTTTTGTAAAAGTTTGATCTTTGCGGGTGGCCTCAGGCGTCTGACAGGTTGATGCCTGAGGAGCACACGAGGTTGGACAAAGGGCCTAGAATTTTGGGAAGCACCTGTTGCTAAGTTTCCAGCAATGGCCGCAATGTATCACTCCACCAGTGGTGCCTTTAGTATATTGTTTAATTTTAGGTCAACATGTTTAATGTAAACGTAATCTAGAAATTTATGTATTCAGTATACATTGCCAGGAGTCGTACATTTTGAAATGAGAGTTCTGTGCAGCCTGTGTAGAGTATAGTAATTAAAAGAGTTCCGAAGGGATGTGTGTGCTTGGTTGGAGGCTATGGCACCCCTGGTCAGCCGCGCGTGCCGTAGGCTCTCCCCAGTTCTGCTTAACCCTCTGTGAGATGATGTGTTGCGACTGCGCTCGCGAGATAAGAGGTTCACCCACGTGGCTGGGTGGACTAAGTGATGGCGAGGCCCTTTACTTAAGTTGAATTAGCTTAGTTTTTTTTTCCTATCTCTATCAATTCATTGGTTGATGGCAGTCACTGTAATTTATTTGAGTGGCGCGGTAATTTTGGTACAAGTTTACTGAGGCGATTGGGCGTGATGTGCGTGGGCGTGAAGGAACTCTCTTATTTGCATCTCTTGCAAATGGCCTAAAGTGCAATAATTTGTTTTAGTAGCCCACCGGTGGAGCATGTTCATTTGTTTGTAATGCCAAGTAATTTTGCGCCATAGTAAATGTGCCATTCATGTGAAATCTGACTTTATTTAATTTCCGTGCTTTTGCACGCCTTCGTAACCCATGATATACCCTGAGATGAGAGTTCTCTCTCTCTGCCAGACGTGATGCCATGATAGTTTGAAGAGACAGCGTGAAAACAGTTATTCTTTGGTAGTTTGGGGCTTAAGTACCACTACATAAATTTGTACGGAAACGCGGGGCCTCGATGTGAAACATAGTAGGCATATAAGAGGAAAAGCGATGTAGCGAGAGTATAACGGACAGAAGGCGTGGCCTTGTCTGATGCGTGGGGACGAGAGAGGCGAGCTATCAAGGTAGGGGAAGGCAGTGAAGGACACACACACCAGTTATCTCCTCAATTGACTAGATTTATTTGCTTGGACATACTCCATTGCGAAATAAATTACTGTCAAAAGAAAACTAAAAATAAGACAAGAAAACATCAATAAGCAGAGTATGCTTTAGTCATCAGGTTACATACACAACATGAAATTCCAAAACTGGAATCTGGTTAGATAAAACAAGGAACGAAACAGAAAATAAAAGAAATAACAAAAATATAAAAAAGAAACCTAAGTTGACATGCGACACAATGATGAGATGAAACAAAAACACAAACAGAAATATATATTATATAATTTCTCCATGGCATTTTGTTAAGAAGTACATTGTCCGGTTATTAACATGAACAGTAAAAAAATTGACGAGCATGGTGTTAAAGCCTTTAAAATTGACTGCCTGCCTCGTTCTATAAAAAGCTTAAAATTTAAAAAATAGCTTTTTAATTTTACACTGTTTTTATATTTCGCAAGTGAGTCCTACAGTTTCATGATGTCAATATTGCTTTAAAATTGCTAAAACGGAAGCAAACACTATTGTAAAATAAAATTATTTTTCTTACTCATCTTACGTGAGCTAAACAGTTCGGAAGATAAAAATGTAATTCGTATAAATAGCTAAAGACAGTGACGTATTTTGCTAGCTTAAATAGCAGAGTTCATATGTCGCTCCAGCCGGCCCGGTGACGACCATGATTGTTGAAATCTGACTCACCACTGTGTGCATCTGCTCTATTCGCTTCGTGTCTGTTACAGAAGAACAAGGTCTGCCACATGAAGACGCGAGCAAACATACATTTCATCCGTCCCCACCTAACGACAATTGCACTACTACCAACCCCGTTGCTGCATAGTCTGGTTTATTTTTTTATTCGTAGGGCGTGTTCGTGCCCGACTGTAGAAGTGTAGTGTGTAGTGTTCTGTAGTGTGGTTTGTGCTAGTGTGTGTACCAAACCCAATGAGTCAGACACTGACATATAGTGAGCAGGCCAGCCATTTGAATGTGTTATCACTTTCATACTGCGGTATTTAAGAGATTTTAGTTAATATTTAGAAAATAACCAAATGGTATTGATTTCCCTGGACTGCAGACGTTCAGGGCTGTCCAGGGCCTGGGACATACGTACCATTTCTCCCCCCCCCCCTGTTGACAACCTTGTGTACGCCCCAGGCATTGCCTTCGAGGAGACACGAGCACCTGCAAATAGATTACACACTTTGCAGTGCACGCCAGTTCCGAGGGTATCCTTCCCACTATCATTGTAGTCACTTGCCCTTGCTGAGTATCGAATGTGCACCCTCTGCAAGCATCAGGGTTGCCTACTCCTCGTTCTCCATCCTCCCTTGTTATCTGCATGTTCAGAGTAATATACAAGTGCTGACCTGTGGCTCATTCGCAGAAGTAACTTAACTGCACCCCCAGCTAATACTCCCATAGTCTTGTGTATTAGCAGAGTGATTTCTCTTGCTTAAAGAGTTTGATTTTCCCAGTTAACATTCGTGTTTTTATGTTTGTTACTAATAGTGTTATTACTATGCTTTTATCTCAACATGGTATAGTTGTCTTTTGAATATGCTCTGCGATCTTGAGCTTGGCTCAAAACTGCTTTCAACCCGGTATTATTTTGCAGTGAGTAAATAGTTAGTTTTCCATCACTTCAATATTGCCTTTCTCATCCTGCATCTTTTTAGCTTACTATATCTAGTCTTCCAGTATTTGTCTTTGTAAATTAGGCAGTGCCTCTTTGAGGCCTATACTGTCAAGCATCTGGCCATATTGAGCCCCTATTCAAGTTGTATGTGCATCTCATTGTGCCCTTATGGCAACTTATGTGTTTGTAGTCACTGGTATGCCTCCAGGCTGTTAAGGTGCCTCCGCAACAATCTACCTAGGTAGTGTAATACAAGTGAGAGGAATTGCACAGATCAATCGATGGTTATTATTGCCCGGTCATAGGTGAGTGTGTGCCTGGCTTGCCAACGCATCATGTGTTTCAATTGAATTGGGTGTGTCAGCTGTTTTATTATGAATGGACGTGGACTGGTATTATCAAACAATCTTCACTATTGTATTCCTTTTGATGATTAAATGACCTGCCAATGTGCTAAGTAATTATGCCCGGTGAGCCACACATATTTAAAATTATACCTAACTATAATATAAAATGTCTAGGTTAAATAGTGATGCATACTTATTATTTGACATATTCATAAAGGGTAACTAATGTACTAGTTTTATATTTGTACTTTTGTTGGGATTGAGACTGAACTTAGGGAGAGTTAGAGGGCCATCTGCCATGTGGAATTGGTCTTTGAGTTAAATTTTGTACTAGGAGTTTGAATCAGGTCTCATTTTAATCAGCGTTTTATTTGCTGGATTTTTACTCAAGTAGTTTTTCATGATATTTTTGATAGGAATGACGTAATCGCCGATTTTCCATTTTGGTTTGTTGTCCTTTGTTTGTATCTGGCCTCTGGTCATGCTGGCGCCGAGTTGATCATGTGATAGGCTTCAGGATACTTGGTTTTCCCGGGGCCGGCATGACATAGTTAGGGATGTAACGGCTGTTTTAGTTCTGTGTTGTAGCCATTCGCGAGTGACGCTTTTCCAATTTAATTTGTTTTCAGTCTCAATAACCAACATTAATATAATATAATTAATTAATGTTTTGGTGGCCCGAGTCGGCAATTTTAAATTCGTGACACTGTGGTGTATAAGATATATTGTAATAATTAAGAGTTCCCTGAGGCCGAGGTATGCATCCGCATCCTCGTGGGGGTGAGCGGATGCACGGCCATTTTTCACTGTCTTTAAGATTGCCTCGTGGAGGAAGGGTGGCTGCGGCCACGTGTGTCGGCTCACCGGAAATTCGTAATAGTCTTGGAGTATCTGAAGTGGTGAATTATGGAAGTTCAACAGTAAAAAGTTGCACCAATTAACGAGTATTATTGTTATCCATCCACATGTTCTCGAACCTACCTAACTATTGAACCCTGATATAAGAAACCTTGCCGCCGCACGTGACGCTGTGGAGACTGGAGATATTATTCTGCTTGGTCAGTACTTGGATGCTGAAGCTGACAGATTACGCTTGTACCATTACAATACTTTACTGCCACTTAGAAGATGTACCGCAACATCTGCCCTTGAAGGATGTCCGGACTCCTTACTAGACTATGGTTAGGAGAGTCAGCGAGTACAGCCACTTGGACTGATTGTCACCCTAGTGAGGATGAAGAAAATCCTTCTTTTTTTCGTATACCCACCAGTGCAAAACAATTGAGCATTTGGCAGTTTGGGGTGCCTCTTTGGTGTTCATTGTTCTGTAGCTGAGGGTTAGTCAAGGTCAGGCGAGTGTTTGCCACGGTCTACCCATCTTCGGACTATGAGTGTGCCTGTTGCTTATCCAGGGGTACTGAAGCAATTGTTGTGCTCTATGCTCCGAGGACCCACACCGTAACTGCACGAGTTGGGGAGTCATCCAGAGTCTCTGGTACTTCCCAGGGTGTTTCCTGCCCTAAAGGAATTCCTGATACAGGGTTGCAAACCCTATGGTGCCAGACAGATTTGACTACCTTTTCACCTGGATATACCTTAAACTTGACTCATGCTCTGTTTAACTGAACTTCGACAGAGGTGGACTATTTACACCCACTAACTGTTGACCTACTCTCTCTCGTCCCTTATTTCTGTTACACTCATATAATCATCATCACCAGGCTGGACGTAAGAAGACTGAGAGGATTCTGGTTCCACAGGTGTCCTTAAAGGCTAATAAAATTGTCTCAACAACAGTAAGAAACCAGCAGAAGGACACTGAAGCTGCTACTCGACATGGGGAATAACTTCAGAGAACTAGCAGCTCGGGCTGAGTGCAACTTCATCTTATAGAACCATTTCCACGTTTCACTGCCAATTTAGTTGTTCCCGCCGATGCTGCCCAAGTATTTACGACGTGTACCTTCTCTCCTTACCATGATGGGGTGCTGTAACTGTTTGGCACCAACAAACCCAGCTACCCTCTGACACCCTGTTGCAACACGTTTGCACCAACTCGGGCTAAGATGAAGCTGTCGCTGTGTCTCCCAGTCAACCAGGAGGATGGCAAGATATTGACCTATCAGAAACTAACAAACCAGGCAAACACTAGAGTTTCTTTCTCCTAATTCTGGGGTGCACATAGGGACTCAGGGCACATTGTTTCATTGAACCTCTGTACTATAACCTATGCTTGGTGTGACTCATTCCAAAGACATTCACTACATTCCTACCCTTTAGATATACTAAGGAAGGTTTCCACAGCACCCTGCATCATACTTTTGTAGCTATTAAAATGTTTCCATTGGTGACTTTGTAATGTGTATTGTTGCTTCTTATATGGAATGTGGTTTATTTTAAGACAATGAATCTTCGTAAGGTTAAATAAAGAGTAATTTAATATGCTGTTGCCAAGGTTGGTTGTTATGTTCACTTGGCAGGAAGAGCTACGGTTGTTGGAAGATGCACACAAGCAGAAAGTGGCAGTACTGCAGGAGGAGCGGTTGGCAGACCTGAAACACCTAAAAGAACTGTACCAGCGTGAAGTGGATGACCTTAGCCAGCATTATGCCAGGGTGGTTGCCATCGAGCAAGATAACTCATTGCAAACCAGGTAGCTCCATATATGTATGTGTTGTCCTTTACTGTTCGGCATACTGTCATGTAACATTTACCCCTGCATCACAGCATCGTAGTTTATATGGTTGATCATGTGGTTCTTCTTTTTTTAGTTTTTTTTGTGCTATTAATTTGTTTCCATGGATGCTGTATGATAGTTTAGATAGTTTGATTACTAGTTAAAATGAATTGCAGATACATATGTGATGTTTCAAGGTGTATAATTTTTAATTTACTTGCAGCAGAACTACAGTGCTTGTCCCATCTTCTTAGAATCTTAACAATTGTCAGGAATGAAATGTGAGAACAAAGGAAATTATATTTTAATGCTTTGTTGTATACTGTATTTTCATTGTATAATCTTCATTTAATGATCACTGTTTTGTTTAGGTCTACACCTTATTATGTTCCATCTGTTTTATCTGCTAGGCTGTATTGAACCTGACATAATTTCTGATGAGATCATTTCCATATAATTTTATTAGTTTGATTGCTGTGGAAATAACATTGTCCTGTGGACTGTGTGTTGTAACAAAAGCTAGAGGTGAGTATAGAATATAGGTAAATGTCTGTATGGCGAATATTTTGATCTCCATTTTCTCATGATTTCCCATACCTTGTCTTACCATCTTAAGAGGAGACTTTCTATGGGTTACAAAACACATACACAATCACAAAAAAATATGTAGCAGAAAATAATTACTCTCTGGCAATTGCAAATTGAAATAAAATATTTAATTTAAGAAACTATTTGCAGTTTTAAAAAAAGAAATACAGTTGAGCCCTCCTACTACTACGAGCCATGGTTTCCGAGAAATTTGTCATGGTTGTGTTGTTGTCGTAGTTGCCAAACTACCCAATTTCAACCCCATAAAAACTTTTTTGGTTAAAGTGCATTTTTTTGTATACGTTCGTGTTCAATTGTCAATGGTATAAAATAGACAATTTAAAAATAATATATAATGATTTCATTTAATAAGCAGAATTTTTCTGAAGAAATTGATAACAGACAAGCCTATAATAGTTGCCTAATTGACAAAAACTTTTGCAGCGAGCTACGAGTGCCTATTGTGCCACGTATAGATGCGTTGCCCATTGCATAACAATGTGCGTGTCTAGATCTTTCCTCGTGACGTACTTGATGGTGGCAGATTAACATATCTAGGATCTAGGCACGCACTAACCAACATGGCAGCGGACAGCACGAGAACTAAGATGCAGATAGTGTTTTGCTGTTCCGTCAGAATTCGCTGCCACTACTGGGCATCGTGTAGTCTCTAGCGAGCGCAGTGTTCTCGTGTGCACCAACTAGTATAGTGTACACCAGGAAATATAAATGTATTACTGAAATGTAAACACAACTCGCTAGCACAAGAAACAAACAATTGAGGTTAATGTCACATTACTCTTGCTGAAGTATACGTAGTAATCAGTTTGACAAAAAAATTGCATACTCTTTTTAACGTGTTCTCATGACGTGAGTGGTGAAAACAATGTGAGAAGTTCATTTTGACGTCTCGTGAAGGGTGGTCGTTCCGTTGGGAAAGAAAGAAGTACACAAAAGGATGACATAGTTCCCATGCTGGAAGCGGCAGGCAAACAGCAGAGAGAGAAAGAGTGAGAGAGAGAGAGAGGACGTGTGAGTGTTGTGCAGGCAGGCACACACAAGCAAGCAGTGACCTTGGCAGACTATTTATAGATAGCTACGGAGAAGACAAACCACACCTCTTCTTTGTTGCCAGCCAGGTCTCCTTCCTCCCTCCCCCTTGGCCAATACATTGATGCCTCCCTCACGCTGCTTCGCCTGTTCACAGTCTTGGACTCCCTGATTTTATTTACATGCTATCAAGACACTTAATTTTTCCCGCTGTAACTTCTTGCAAAAATTGTGGTGCATGCTTTACACGAGTATATACAGTATATTTATAGCTGGATATTTTTTCTGTCATGCCCTTCACTCTGCCATTCTGTCCATACATTGAGCGTTCACTCCACTGGCTTGTTTAAAAAAACAGCCTGATAAAAGAATGTTTACAGTGCTGGTCCAGATTTTTTTTTGTTAACTTTACCTTTTCACCTTTTCTTAGATGTGTTCAATTAAGTGTTTGATTATAATGCCTGTTCACCTTCCCGAGACTGGTATAAATCAGCTTGGACAAGTGAATGTTATTTTACACTTGTCTGTTTGACAGGTGGTGCATTTGCCAACAATAATGAATGATGCCAAAGTTGGCAGTTTTCTTATTTTCACATGCTAATCATGAACTGTGATTAGTGGCAGCACAAAGTTAAGTTCAAAGCCAATATTCAGTAACAGAAGTGGGTGCATGTGTCTGTGTTGACTTTGATCAAAGTTACTAGTTTGTGATTTTATTCCGGCATTGTGCAGATGGGAAATATATCTGACCTATGTTAAAATCTACCAAATCTTGATAAACTGTTAGTTGAAAAGCAATACTAAGGCTAGACATGTTAGTGTTCACACACGGCCCACCACCGGTGAAGTTTTTTTCCCACCCTCTCCTCCAGGTGTAATGTACGATACTTCAGCAGAGATGAGCGTGAGATGTGTGTGTGTGAGCAAAAGGGAGAAGAGATAGGAAAGAAACTGAGTCATCACATTGCTTGCCTTGCTTTGCAGAGCAGTCTTGCTTTGGTGTTATGTGCGCGGTCTAACTCACCAGGCGCGCAACATAACTTGCTAGATGTGCGCTGCAAATGTATTCTAGCAGTCGTCTTTGGAATATGTTCAACGTTTTTTAACAGCTGCGGCTTGATGTGTTACTGTAACCATTCTTACATTATTGTTGAATTCTAACGAACTTATTTTTAATAAAGTTTCCTGTTTGAGATATGTTACATTTTTCCATTTTATTCCTTTTAAATTAATAATTCTTTTTATAATTTTTTAACGGGGATTGAGATTATTGTCGTAGTCGCGTTGTTGTCGTAATAGCCTATGTCGTAGTTGTGGGGCTCGACTGTACAATTCTCCCTAAACAAGCTCTCAGTGATTGGGCACACATAGAGGAAATACATTTCTGTAAGAACTGGTCCAAATCTTCTTATGAAAATTCTCGAAAGTAATTTAGTAAAAATAAAGTCTGCTATATTGCTCCGGCTTATTCTCAGGGTATAAGGTAGGTTACATGCAACAAATTTTCTGCAGGACCTCTGGGTAATTGATTTTTTCCTACACATAAGTAGATCTGACACCTTCCATACGAGACGAGTGTATTTCTGAAATAAGTTTTGGTGTAGATGAGGGTGGGGGCAGTGATATTCCCCAATATCACAATTCAAGACACTCTTTTCTCAAGACTGGGTGGTGCGATCAGGTGCCAAGGGATTATCTTGTTTGAGGTGCGATGTGTGAATTGACATAATTCCATGACATGAAATTAATGCAGGTAAATAAAAGAGCTTACTAGCATGAGGCACAAATATCCTTTGAATGTGGTTTATTAGGCCTCGTTTTACAATGCATGCCTGATTACAATCGATTATGTCAGCCTTCTGCATTATTGTGAAAGGATACACAATTTTCAGCCTATGCCAAATGCGTGAGTTGAGTGCAGGTTTGTGTGGCGTGCTCTCACAGCATATGAGAATGCAGCTCCCTTTGGAGCAGGGGAGTGGCCATTATGGTGGACCACGGTTTGTTCGGGAGGTTGACGTGAATAATGATTTGAATACACTGTTCCCAACTATGCTAACATCTGGTCGAACATTTCCCCTAAGTACGAATGGTGTGGTGGAGGTTGGCACAATGACGACAGTGGTACTCGTGACGATGAATGTGATCTCGTGCAAGAAATGAAATGCAACGTACTGTGATGGTTCGACTATTGTCCCCAACCACTGCCTCGTCCAGTAAACCTCAGCGATATTGCATGAGCTCTTTCTCCCGTCAGGCGTGGATTCGAAACCGGAAGGAGAAATTACCAAACTCGCTGCAAATATGTCCTGGTTCCTACCTCGGGATATAGGTAGATGCAAACAATCACTAGAAATCATGGATAAGTTTC